>WWPM01019520.1:799-11337 GCA_023279145.1 Glomeris maerens | reverse complement strand
AAGAGCTACACATTTGCAAATGTTGCAGAAATGCATAAGCATGTAATCTTGTCATGCATCTATCCATATGTATACTATTTATGAAGCATGCATGCATTCCCATTAATACGTAAACCACATTTGTCAAACAAAATTCATCAGGCAATTTTAATTGACGGCGTGTATCACGCAAGATTATGGACTCAATCTTCATGGTGCATGGAATTACAACTCGTAATCAAATGCGAGGACTCGCACAACATTATTTTGCGACGTGAATACCAAATATCAATTTGAGCGCGATTTGAAAATTTATAATTCCGGGATGCCGAAAATTTAAAAGCACATGATCGACTTTCGCTTCATGAATCTCTGGTGTTACTGAATTCGTACTACGTATTTACTAATGAGGCCCCGGGTAGCGCACATAACTTTGTGGAAGTCAGTGCCATCATATCGTCGTAACAGGTCAAATAGGTATTTAAAAAAAAATAAATTATTTGAAATAGCAGTTGAAATAAATGTGCAAAAATTCCCTTAAGATGTTTGAACTGCCGAAACTGAAATTTTGACGGAGTGTTGGTATTATTAAATACCGTACAATATTGGCTTTCGTGTTTCTTTATTAATAATTCCCCATGTCGCTGAATACGAGAGTAAGCCAGAAGCAGATATCTCGAAAACCGGTGGTTAGCCAAATTGTCGCAAACGGAATCTGTCCGATCATGTTGAAACTTCGCCAGCATTACTAGAAGACACCCAGCGAATCACTTGACTGCAGTACCCCGAATCTTATAAAATAGCGAGTCCACAAAAGCAACCTCAATTTGGCCGGGCCCGTTCGGAATATGGTCTCGGTCTCCCCTAATAACTGCCGCAAAGGCTTTCGACTGTTTGCACACGACAGACTAGAGCCCAATATTAAACAAATTATTTTGCAAACGCGGTATTAGTATTTATAGAAGCGGCGAATACTGGTTTATGGATGTCCACCAGGCAGGTCTTAATTTATCGAATAACAACATTTAAATGAATGATTAATCTAATCATTTATCAGTCTTGAGTCATATGTTCGTCTATAAAAAAGTCGCAGTCATGATTCCAAATTGTTGACAAAGAGAAATATGTAGTCCGTTTTATGTGCACTGCGTCTTGCATTAGTTCCTCTGTTTTATTTGAAAGGTATGTGCCGCTCGATTTTGAAAGGATATTGCATGGCTGAGTTAGCAGTAAACAGGTCAATAATTTGCAGCTGTGTATTTTCTGAATAGCACACGTATTGACGAGAATAAGCATTTGGACCACAGTTGCACACAACAGCCGACAATATTCGCAACACTAAACAATTTTCTTCATTCCAATTATAATGGGCGTGCTAACCAACAGCATGCATGCAACTATCTGGCATGCACGCATAAAATGTTTGAACAGCTGCTGCATATACTGCACGTAGATTACTTGTAAATATTAATCGGGCAGTTGGTACAAATAATACAGGAAGTATACATTTGACAATAATTATATTATGACTAAAACAAAATACTTTCATTGCAACGATTGGAACTGGCAATATCATAAAAGGAGGGTTTCTCTGTTGAATTCAAATTCCGTAAAAACTGCATTTACAATAACATTTTAACTATAGTACTGGACTAGTACAAAATAAATAGGTATTGTGATTAGATCTGCACTCGGTATAATTAGCACTAAATTACAGATTACGCTGACTATACGTATCAGCAAAATCTGCAACTCGTATATATATAATCTGTTTCATGGAGTTGGGATACTAACACAACCGACATCAAAGCATATTTACGTTTTTTAAAATAACTTGAATAAAAAGTTAAACTACCTAGGTTTAGGGATATTAGCATACAGGGTGTTTCACAATTCAGGAGACAAACTGACAAGGTATATTCCCTGGATGAAAACAAGACAAAGTTCCTATAAATCCATGTCCCACATCTTTTCATTGATTATTCATTATGCGTTTCTAATAAAGATGTGGGGAGCATGAATTATTTATGTCACATTTTATGTAGGTGGTACTTAAAAAACTAAGCGTTTGGGGACATAGGTTCATAGCAACTTTTCAATAAGTCTTGTTTTTATGCAGGGAAGGCACCCTGCAGGTTTGTCCCCATAATTGTGAAACACCCTGTATACAGAAGGGCCCATGCCTAATTATATCATAGAGAAATTTTCTTGCTGTTAACATAAATTTAAATTTTGGATTTTGGAGAACTTGGAATAGCAGCAAATTTAATTGGTAGAATTGGTGAATAGTCTTAAAATGAGACATGAATTGTTAATTTCAACATTTTACCAACACATTGAAATTTCTTTCGTAATTTTTTATCTTTGCGGAACAAATTAGAAATCAATGTTTGCTCTGTCATGACAAAGGAACGGCTAATTTGACCATAGAAATAGTTAACTTGCGTGACAAATACTATTTATTTATTGCATAAACTGCTATCAAACAGTTATATGTATACAAATTGGAGCTCGAACTTATGGCACAACAAACTGCGAGAGCGGATGATCCCAGACCTTGACCAATCTGTGTGCCGCAGATGTGGCAGACTCGAGTGGAGACCATTTTCCCATCTAACGTTGAAAAGATAGGAAGTATTGAGCACAAATCGCCCATGAAATCGACCCGGCAGCTAAGGCATGCGTGCACGAAAGTTGATCTTGTGAACGAGTCAGAAAGGGGTTCTGAAAAATTCTTGCTGCATCACAAGAGCAGAGAATAGTCTCAAGAAGAAAGGACATGCATGCACTAGCACCTCATTCCGTGATGGATTGGAAAAAGGATTGTTGTTAATGAATCGCATTGAAATTAGAAATAAGAATTTCTGGAAGTTTTCTAAATTCAAGCAAATATCAGTTTTACATTCCTGATAATAAGACGATACAATTTAAGTTGAATTTTGCATGTAATTTGTAATTTGTTTAGAAAATCCAACAGTTTTTCAATTTTCAACATTGTGTACTCAGGAATTTTACTGCAAGAATATAAGGTTGAGCCACGAAATAAAAATGTCATGCAAGCCTATCATTGGCTTTTCAAAATACTATATAATTTTTATTTATAGGTGGTACTATAAGAAATAATTTTAAAACGTCTACATACAAAAAAAAAATTTCACCTTTAATCCTAACTATAACACCCTGATTAAATTATAACACCCTTAGAACTTGTTCCAGGGTGTCAAAAGTTGCCAGGGGTGTAAAACTACAAAGAACAGAGGGTGCATTAATACACCAAAACGGTGTTATGGTTGAGGCATCTATTGCACCTTTAAAGTGTGCAAAAAAATTCCACGTGTATAGTTCAAATGAAATCATTTTTTATAATAGGGAAAATGACGGATGCTCGTAGCAAAGTAGTAATGAGGCTATTCCAGCTTTCATCAAACATCTAAATTTACTGTTGCAATTAATATTTTAAATTGGATAAATGTTAAGATGTCATGTCATGTAGCTTCATCTCAAAACTGCTTGCAAAACTTCTGGATATCTTCCCAGGTTACACTACATAATGCATCAATACATCCATACAGTTTTAGAGTGTACAAACGATATGGTTAGTTGATTTCGATTTCAACATTTCCATAACAGGATGCAAACACATTTCACATTTAACTGTAGTTATCATATGGCAACAGATGTTCAAGTCACTCGTATGTTCGATATAGGTGCATGCTCAATTTAGCTATCGATATGACTGACAAATATGAGCACATCATTTGACTACTTTATCGTACATGGTATATGCATGTCACCTGAAGCATGGTCGTTTCCAGTGGTCGCTATCGACAAATCCCACCGGACGAATAGGCCTATACCGTCGTCATGGAAACATAACATTCTAGCATATGTAATATCATTTCATGTTTGCAATTAACGGATTTGGCAATAATAAATTCTCGTCATTAACGCATGGTCTGAAAATCAAATGCAACACAACAGAAAATAAGAAATGTCGTCATAAAAAAATCGGTATCGTGAAATTTCAACATGATTCGGATGGTGCATGTGTACTACAGTATACCAAAACAATATGCGATATTTGATCCCCCTAGCAATAAATTATACTTTCTGAAGATATAAATGACGGATATTCGCTTATCATGTATAAACACGCATCCTTGGCAATTAATCAGTGCAGTTTTTAATCCGTAATTTTCGAGTCGATTAGAGACGCCTACTATACAGAGTGATAATAAAGTTCTTTTTTCTTCAAAATTTTTTTTTAAATTATCACATAAATTCCCATACGCAGTGACAGTTATAATCAGAGGTGCTCTATCCAGTGGTGTCAACTTGTTTGAACTCGGCAATTGGCCTTGAAGATCCAAAATCTAACTTTGTAAATACAATATAATTGAAGGAATAGTTCAAAGTAGTACGTTAAAGAGGGCATTGAAATTAGTACCACAGAGCAACGCTTTAAGTGAAATGGAGCAGGAGGAGAAAATAGCAGCAAATTTATTAGTTTTGGCAATTTCTCATGCGACTTGTATTGCAGGAAAGATGACCGATGGAAACACCTATGTAATTGGTCAACACGAACAATTGCCATTACAAATCAGCTGCTTGCAACTGGTGGTATTTTATTAATGATACATACTTTACATCTTGTGAAGGGTTATGTTATTTTTCCAAAAGCAAATAAATGCGGCAATATACAATTAAATGAACGGCTACATTGTTATCCATCAGCATCCATGGTCTAAAACATAAACCCGAACGTTTTCCTGAATTTCCCACATTCCTCAACCTCCTTTGTAATTCATTTATGTAAACCTCACTAACCAACGATGCAAACTTTTGATGTTCATAGACATTTTCAGTTGTATATCGAATGTGAAACTACGTTCGTGTCAAGTTTACTCCAAGCGGAAGTTTGATAGCTAGTGTATTAAGCAAGGCGTCACATCATCCTGGGGCGGAATTTTCTTGCGCTTATATATTGTATCGGCAAAAACTCAAGACTTTGCATAACAATTTGTGAAAAACACTTTTAGACATAAAAATATTTATCGTTATCTTATATATACTCAATCATCTGTCGGTAATATAATCATACAAACTGTCAGAAGGACAGAAACAGAAAAACAAATGGTGTACTACACCATGCAAAGCATCAAAGATGTTAGACTGTTCAATAACCGAATTTCAGTAACTGATAAGTCGGTGATAAATGTGGGTAATAATAATTGCCAGAGTGCATAACCGGAGATGGCTAAGCATAAAAAATAAGGCTCGAAAATATCGATTCGGATCACTATTAATTGAGAAGATAAGGCAGCATATAAATAGTATGTACGCGTATTTATATACAGCATATACCATATACAGTATAGTGATACTATACACGGCGTTTTTCATGCAACCAAATCGCTTTATCTCGTACATGCACTAGTCTTTCATGCACATACAAGCAGGGAATTCGCATGCATGTCAATACTGGAGTCGAGAAACGAAGCAAGCGCAAGCCCACAAAAACCCATTCTCGTAATCCGACACTTTTGAGTGATGAAGGTAGCGGCAATTTTCAGGGTGAGGTGCATGAGCCAGAGATGCCATCGATTTTGCAACAGACTTTGGCGTCTTCGGCAGATTATATAGAGCGCTTTTTCGCTCACTAAAAGCCTAGCCTTCCCCCGAATGAATTTGCTTTCAAATTTCTCTCGGTCTTCGTGCAAACTTTCAATTGTAATCAGCTTTACACGTCGCACCACGCACACAATGAAAACATTTATACTCTTTTCCATCGCTACAAAATACTCTTTTTTACAGACAGCAAAATTCAAATCAATTGCTTCGGTGCTGCGTGTAACCTAGATGCGTCAAAAGCCCCTAAAAGAAACAGAGGAAACTGGAGTAGCAAAGAAGGATAATGAAATAGGACTCCCACGAGAATTAGCGATGCCTAAAAATCGCTTACTTCCCAAGTAAGTACTTTAACTTCGTTATAGAATGGATATACTAGGTTACCTTCAGCTTACTGCATATATTGCTACCAGATGCCATATCCCACGGCTTATTCGTCAATAACCTACAATAAAAATTTGCGATAACCGATATGCAGTTCTCCCATACAAATCAAATTATTGCAAATAAGGTAAATACATATTCGTTTGCATACGTACAGGGTGCGCTTCTGAACTCGATGGAAAAACTGACAGGGTATATTCCCTGCATAAAATCCAGACATAAAGCTCCTATAAACTCATGTCCCCAAACGCTTAGATTTTTAAGTAGCATCTACATAAAATGTGACATCCATAATTCATGCTCCCCACATCTTTTCATTGATCATTTATTAAGGACTCGTATGCGTTCGTAATAAAGATGTGGGGAGCATGAATTATGGATGTCACATTTTATGTGGGTGCTGCTTAAAAACCTAAGTGTTTGGGGACATGGGTTTATATGAACTTTTTGTCTAGTTTGTCCACCGAGTTCGGAAACACCCTGTATATACTCGTAGATCCACAGTATAGCTCTCGAACAATTTCATGAAAATTGGTTAGTGTGATGAAATTTTTACAAACTTACTGCTTTTAATAAATCACCTGCTCACCTAGTAGACAGCTGATCATCAATCCGCATACTGCGCTTAAAATTATTGCATTTAATGAACTGAATCATTCAGATTTGGCACGACCGAAAAAGCATAAATGCATAAATTACGGTTGGGACCAAATGCTGTAACAAGTGATTTGCTGCAAAAATTACAAAAAGAAATTCGCAAATGTGATAATAAAACAACGTTTGAGTACTTGGGACATACGTATAATAGTAATATATGACCTTTCAAAAATTTCAGTGCGTTCATTCAATATCTGATGCAGGTAGAACATGTACGAGTTCAAATTTTAAATTAGCCCGGTTAATGCACCTGAATGCCGATTGTCTTGAATACAATTAATAAGTTATTTCCTGGAATTTCAATTGTCAGATTCCATAATGTCAATATGCGAGTTACAATTCATATTATCAGGTAAAGCGAGCAGAAATTTTGAGTAGTATTCAGATATGTCTATAAGATCTGACTTATAGGATATATTATTTATCTGATGGTTCACGTATATACGATATCTTTTTTGTAGTACACGTTACAGTAATAATTAATTTTAGCCATTTCCCAAATTCAAATTGTGCTTATTGTAAGGACATGGAAAATTACTCGTTTAAAGCGGCGCTTGCATAAATGAAAATTGCAGTACTCAATTCGCATAGAGCAGCATATTTTCGGACTCCTATTTACTGAATTTACTTCGAGTTTCCCATATGCGACAATAAGTAGTTTCAATTTTTCCTTGGTCGAAATGGACTTGTTACTACCTACATACATTATGTACTTGCAATTAAAATCGGATTGACATGCTCGGTTTCAAAACCTTACGCACAAATCTCTGAAGATTTGATCAAAGAGAATTTCATTTATTTCGGGCAAAATAAAAATATTGCAAACCAAGGTACAATTCCGAAATAATTTTGTATGGAATTTTAATTTCAACATGCAGCCGCAATCCTGAGATTTATGTTCTATAATCATTATTGCAAAATGTCATGTAAGATAATGCCTTCCTTGATAAAGTATAGGATACTCAACTTAAAATGCAATATTCCTATTAAAATTGCTTTCGTTCTTTATCGAACTAAAAATTGCGTGCCTATATGTGGTGACTAGGTATAAATGCAGGTAGAGTGCTGCTAGCTGGTATACACTGTATGCTAGAAGTACCAAAAATTCAAAATAAATGGATTTTAAAGATAAAGTACGTTGCCAACACAAAAAATAAATCGATTTAAAATTGGTCATGCAGTAACTACAGAATTAATGTGAGCAATTATTTGCCAGCTATAATAAATTAAAAAGGGGCACTCATTTGACAAATTCCATGCTAAGCAACTGCATTACACAGAGCTGAAGTAATGGAGCCCCACTTCACATTTTATATAAAATTTTATCTTTCAGGTATTTTATAGTTCCTAAAAGCATTGAATTCCTTTCAAGTTAACTTCGGTTTGATGTTCAACAGGAATGCAGGAACAATGCCAATTCTATCAATATAAATTTTACCGAGTGCATTGCATTTTTTAATATTCTCTAACTGATTTTTTTTTTGATAAAGTGGGGCCTCATTATACGGAGGCCTCTAAAAGGGAAGCTGGTATTATTATAGATACACTTCGAGAAGGTATTTTGTCGCATTCTGCTCCGGTCATCCTGTACGTGCGATACCTCGCACTGTTGTTATTCTGCAGACATGTATTTAATTATTGCCAGAAATGTATGTTATTCTTTAAAATGAAACACGATCTTAAACGTATAAATATTACAATCAATTATTGAGTTATTGTATGTAAAATTAATAATGCAATATACATTTTAGCTTCAAATTAAAAATAAATTGGTTCCATGATGTAAATATTTATTTCCTGATGTCGGAAGAGAACTTGACGTCTAAAATGCGCGCATGACGTCGCACTTTTGCTTGTGTAATCCATATGGGGATCGGTAATAATTTTACCTCGCGGAAACGCTCTTTAACGCCCTGACCCGGATCGACATTTGAGCGGAGTCAGAGGTTGTCTTATAGGGCCTATACCGCCACACTTCATAAAATTTGATGGATGAAATCATTCATAAGTGGGTGGAAATTCGTAACATCAAAATTCTAAGGTTGCATACGGTCTTTCTGAACATAACCGGCTTATGACTGCACCGATAATATTGTAGAGTGCGCAAAATTGTCACAGTTAAACAAAAATGGTTTTAGTATTGCAATGAAAATTTCAATTTCATATTAGCGGACGGGGTAACATTCCTTGTGCAACAAGGGAGAAATGCTGTACACGAGACTCAAAATAGGCAATACAGTGGAAGTCGTTTAAGTGTCATCTGTAGGGGGATTGACATTTAGACGCAGTATGCATGAAGCGAAGCCCTAAAATCATCGTTATATTCTAAGTGGAAGTAGTGGACAACTTTATTACACAAAACTGGAATAACGCTTTGAATTGACACCGAAATAATGTTATCTTTCGCTGCTGTGTTAAGAAAAACCCGCAAGTGACACTTAAGAGAACGACACTTAAACGAATTCCACTATACAACGTTTTGAAATCGTTTATACCAGTGGGAATCCATAATAAAATTCAAAATCTCTGCGGACAGATCTTCACAGAAATCTCTATACCTATTGAGCTCAATGTGCACTTTTATTTGAGGGTTCCTTCATTGTGACGTTCATATAACGACTCCGCGCACAAGCATTCACCTAAAATAAAAACGTTATACTCGATAAATGCAAAGACAAACTTTGAGAAATGTTCTTCTAAGAGCAGATTTGAAGCAGGTTTACCACCTTAACTGCGATACAATTATGAAATGGTTCAAGTTCGAACTTTTAGAGAAAATATATATCTATACTAGTTCCACCAGTGCAACTTGTAAATACGTTGCATACAGGAAGTATTTCTAAATCTGAAATTATTTTACCATATATTGATATAAAAGTTTGCAGTTGACAGATGCAATATTGAGATGAATATCATTTCGATCGCGCATGCCGAAATCGTCGTGCATCACATAACTTGCAATTCTACGGAGATATACAGGAATTGTGCGACCGCTTCAGATCACCTTTTCTTTGCAATAGCAACTAACAGTGAAATTGCATGCAAGAAAATATCAATTTTATCATGGCTGTGCGGTGACAAGATACCGTCTTTTCAATCAACTACAGTATCCCAACTAAAATCAATCTCAGTACAAAATTCTTTTTCCACAGATTCCCTTCAATTTCGTCTAGCTGCATGGTAGCGATTCGTAAAAGATTTTCAGTTGTATACCTTTTTGCATATGTGTATACATTTTGTCATAGTAAATTCCAATCCCATCTCCGTATGCATCACTCCCTCTCTTCCAAACTAAAGGATGACTAAAATTGTCAATACTAGCTGGCCTATCTTCAATTCCATCCATCCAATTTTATGTTATTCTGTTTGGACGAGCATATTTTTTAAAATTAATATAAAAACTTTTGTAATTTGGCAAAATGAAACCGTATGCTCTCATTTTGTTGGTTGCTTCCGTAAATGTTATTTCATACACAGTACAGTATACGTCTTTAGAATTATGATACACTTGTATGTCAAAAGACATTTTTACAAGGCTTTTATTTAAAAACGCACTGGAAACGATAAATAATTTTGATTCAGTATTCAAAACATTTTCATTTCTATGACTAAAAAAGCGTGGACGCTTATTCATGACCGTGAAGCTAACATGTCCACCAAATGAGAAGCGCCTGCGCTTTTATTTTTGTTCGTACGTATGATGTATTTTGGAAATTGGCATTCCTTCATACGCGTATTTTGAAATAAAGCTAGGTGTTTAGAAAAGAAGTTTAAACAGCCATTTTGTTTTTATTTCCGTGATTACGCTGGAGCTAGCTTTGACAAATTAATCTATGGTTACATTTTGTGCAATATATTCAGTAGTCTCCTTACTAAACCGATTAATACAT
>WWPM01019518.1:16429-30816 GCA_023279145.1 Glomeris maerens | reverse complement strand
AAAAATATTTTTAATAACTGAATATTTTGTTGCTAAATTGCGTTTTCAGGTTTGCCAGTGAAATATATACACATCTCAAGACATTTGCTGAATTCACGAATGTTTCACTATCTTGTAGATTTTAATTATAAATAAAGACTCCTATTTTAGGTTATGTTTTAACTCATTTCTATACAACTTTATAAATTTGCAATTTAGAAACATGAAAGCATGCAGATAATAACTTTGATAATAATTTAATTTGCAACACTTCCTTCAGAACTTTCCGTAGTCTTTGTTCCAAAATATTGGGATCACTACAAAACCATTAAAATAACAGAAAAAGCATCGAACATTAATCGACATTTATATTTATTACGGTATATTTTGAAAAATAAATGCTTTTGGTATAATCAGAAGTATTTAATCACCAAATGCACTTCTAATAAGTTGTGTTTGTATATATATATATATATATCTCTCTCATCTTCAAATCCTGCCACCAAATTAAAATAATAACTCCAGTCTAATGCATCCGGATCTTTATCGATCCATTTCTGTAGAGCATTTCGGTTTCCTGCTACAAATTCAGCACTTGTAATTTGCTTGCATTTGGCACTGGGTCCAATCATCCAATGAATCGATGGCCCACATCCAAAATCCAACAGACTCTCGCCTTTTATTACATCTAAACAAAATTACTGTTAATTCACAAATAATTGACCGTTTATATATGAAGCTATATAGCTAGGCTATAAAAAAAAATCAAAAGAAAACCTGATCTAAGTAGGTCAAAAACTCTACAGATCATTACAGGCTTTTCTTGGTCAGGATTTCTTAAGAATGTATCGAAATAAGTGTGATATTTTGTAGCAAGTTTTTCATAATCTTCGAGTTCAGTGGCATTGGAAAACATAGTAGTCATTTTTCTGTATTATAGTTATACTTACACTGGTATTTGAATTTGTAGTTGGTTGTTAGATCAATAGTTATAATATGAAATAATCATAGAAAATAGCCGTTATATATGTTATAACTTTATAACCTTCAAATGATTAGGTTTCTTTTCTGATACATGAAACCAAAGTATACGAGTTACAGGATTTGTTGGCATATGATTTATTATTACAGATCAACTGAACAAGGATTTGGAATTAAATTTCACTAGGATTTTTTATAAGATGTCATCAGAATTCCCAGACTATATTTTGCAAAATACAATGTAGAATTTGATTATTGACATGTATATAATCCGAAAAATACACATGTATAAAGAGCAATTAAAGCCAATATGTAACCAGAAAACTATATAATATTACACATTACAAATTGAATTTGATTTCATTTTACAATATGTATAATGAATGCAAATTTCTTGTTAATTGCCCGAGTTTCATTATTTCAAACCTGGTGTTTCGGGATCGATCTTAATTTTAGTAGCATAAAGCAAGTAATGATCAGAACAGTCGGTCGGTTTAGAGAAATCTTCTCTGGGGAAAGTTTCAAGATGGATATTTTCAAAGCCAGCATTTTGGATGGCAGAAACGAGAATTTTGCGATTCAAATTTAGGGTTGGGTACTCGACATTATCAACAAAGAAGTGTTTCATTCCAAACATGCCCACAAGAATGAGAGTTCCTTGAGGATTGATAAGTGTTGCAATATTTCGAATAGCTAATTGCAAAGCATGTTCGGTTAAAACGCAACATTCTATGCAGTATGCACTAAAAATGGCGTCGAAAGTTCGAGAAAATGGCGTCAAAGGACTTCCCCTTGTTGCATCGCAGGGTAAAACTTCTCTCAAAACACTGCGCAGACGCTTTTCCAAAACGCTTGGATCACTGTAATTATATAATAACAAAATGAGAAAACATTTCAGTAAAATTGTGTGACGTCACTCGTCACACTATTCTCACGCACGTATAGTTACTGGTCTTACGTACTCTATTATTTAATTTTTCTATTTTAATATATAGTTTATTACATCATAAACGCTGTACATTTGAAATTATGATAATTATCTGTCATTGGAAGGAATAATTACGCATTTAATGTTAGTGGCATTTTCAAATATCTGCCAAACTAATATTGAGTGTGAATAAATTCCAAAATTGCAGTAATATTACAAGCATATATTTGAAATAAACCAGGAGAACCCAGTGAAATTTGATTTATAGAAGTTAGAACTCCAAAAAATGATTCCCTAGTATCGGCATCTGAATTTATTAGATTATATAAATAATGCAATTGAAGATTTTTGGGAATAAAAATGCAATTCCTATTTAATTTGTTGATGACTTGGAATTGTATAATTTTGATTCTTATGTTCAGAACTATGATTTCTATTTTATTATTACCTTTCACCCTCAAACTCTGCAACCATATTATAGTAGATGCCCCAATCCAATGCATCTGCATCCCCATTGATCCATTTCTGAACAGCTCTTCTGTTTCCCGGTACGAATTCAGCACTTGTAATTTGCTTGAATTTGGCACTGGGTGCAATCATCCAATAGATTGCAGGTCCACACCCAAAGTCTAGAAGACTATCACCCTTTATTACATCTGAAATGAAATCTTATTATGCATATAATATGACACTGGTGGGTCATATAAATATGACACTTAATACATAATATTGCGAATTTTTCTGTGGAAACATTAAATGTTTTCGAATTTCAACTATTGAAATACATTTGTGTTTGGTACAAGTTCAAAGCCTATATGCAATTACAAAAAAACAACAGAAAAGTCCAGTATACATTGATTAATCAACACAGAAAATAAGACAGTGCATATATATGTATCAGACTTTGGGAATATTTCTTGTAAGTTGTATTATAATAATTATTAAAATGTTTAGGTATGCGTTAATTAGATTTAATTGCAATTTTCAGATGCAAAACAATGGCTAGAAAGAAACGAACATTGCACCCTTGAACAACGATTAGATGACGAACTTGAAGGATCAAAAGTTATTCTATTTCCTGTATTATCAAAGTGCTGAAATGTTCCAGGAACATGATATATGATATAATATATATGCCACATTTACAAACAGAGAAGACAGGATTTGAACCAAACCTGATTGGAACAAATCGAAGACTTTTTTCATCATTTTATGCTTTTCTTTGTCTGGGTTTCTCAGGAATGTGTCATAATAAATGTTGGCATCCAGTGCAGTTTGGTACTTGTAAGCCATTTCTCTGTGTCTTTCTCGGTCAGATTCATCGGCAAACATGGCTGCTTTTTCACTTGAAAAGAAAACATAAATAGCAATAATAATTGTTTATACACAGTTAGTGCAAAAAATGTTCGCCTTCCATTGTTTAAAACTTGTGCAGAATTTGTGATAATTAATTTCTAAATGCATAGATGTATATATGATAAATATGATGTTAAAAATGGAATAACTATATTTTATAATGCTCAAGTGTTGAAGATTTTTAGTAACAAATAATGGGAAAATTGAATAGTACTAGAAACAATATGATTTCAAAATCCCCCATTATGGAATACATAACATTAATTGTGATAATTTAAATGTCATGTAAACGACAGTTTAATGCATTAAATATTGACAAATATTTCAACTTACATTGCTGTCCACCTTCTGTATGTAGGCCTATGTGTTAACACAGTGAACTCGAATGAAAATGCACAGGAATATGCTGTTATTATGAACATACACTTTGAACTTGGAGGAAGAATTCGACCTTTAATCAGCTGATCAAATTATATAGTCAGTCATCTGCCTTAAAATGCTGACCTCGATGTCCAATGCCGTTTTGGAGAGCAACTTATTATTATAGAAAGTCTGTCATGCCAACAGACTTCACCTAGATCCAATAATCGATTAAAAATGTCATTTCTATAAAAGCACTTATGAAAATAGGATCAATAGATTCATTTATTTGACACAACTTTCACACCTAGTGGAAGGCCTGTTTTTGCTACTGATCCATATACAATAATTACCAAAAACTCCAATGAATTTATGTTTTAATTGCAAAATGTTTCATTTTTGAACCTTGAAATCAAAGCCACCATTTTTTCCCATTGCATGACAAATGTGCTGGAAATTATGGAAATCTAAGAACTAACCGACTCACAATATAAGGTTTACTTGCAAAATATGAATTATTATTATGTATTATTGCTCGTAAATGAAATCCAACAATAAAATACATGTTTTTCTGTATTGAAATATTTAATTTCTCAAACATGACACAGCTTTCTATTTGATTACAAACGTTTCAGTGAAAGACTTCTTTGACATGTGCATGTAGTGGTTTGTCAAGCGAAAATCTTGTAAGATTGGCCAAAGAAATTTGATTGTTACATATTAAATAACGATTTTTATTTGTGTATGCATAGATAGGCCTATATAAAGAGAAAAAGCTTTTAATATTTATACCATATGACATTCAAAAAAGTCCAACTTCACTCACTTCTTTCTGCAATGTGCATTAATATTAAGTTTGCATTCATTTTATCCTGTATCATAAGGAGTAAAATTGCAGGTACTGTATTTGAATTAATTCCAAGTATTTTTTCCAACTATAATACTAAATTTATTCCTTAAAATTTAGCCAATGACAGGATCCAACTCCGAAATTCCGAGTTGTTTTATGGAAATATACTAAAAGCACTGAAAAATACTGAAGTCACTGTTCTTTATGATATTTCAGCAGGTTTTTTCCTTAATTAGAATGAGATATATGATGAATTTTGTGAGAAATTGTATTTTGGAATTAGAATACGAAGCAATGGAATTTGGCAAACTTGCTTGTAAAAATGGATTTGCAGTTTTAACATTGCAAGTGAAGATTGGAAAAGAAATTCAAACATGTATGCAAGATAACATACATGTTATAATCATGTGCAATGCCAGACACGTGGAAGCCATTTTTAATAATGTATGTTATGCTGCTATTCATTTAAACGTTTTATCAGTTTAAAAAATGGGACAGTTAGATGGATGTATAGTATACAATCAGTAGCCAATTTCAAAAATGATTGTGGCAATTACAGAAATTACTCTGAACACCGACCATGAAATTGTAGCCAATATATTTCTTTTAACGAGTACAACTAGTTCGTGTAAATACTATTTACTGTAATATTATCTCGCCAATTTAAGCTCATAATATTGATGGATTACTTGGCGTTTGAGAGAAAATGCCACCATGAGATGTTAAAATGATGCAATTGTGAATGTTAATTACTTATGAAATATGTAAATTAAAAAACGGATCACATAAGTCATGCAGCTTTCAAATAGTTTCTTGAATAAATTGATATAATTAAGATTTTGGAAATGCTTCACTCGGTTAATCATGCAGCAAATGCATTCTGTCATAGGGATTCGTTTCGCTTTCCAGTTTGGACAGAAGGAAATGATGATTACACCTTATTTATGGGTGTTTGTGACTGAAGTAGATCTTTGTCCAATGTTCACTGATAGCATTGTTGGAAAAGTTATGGCGATTTCCAGACAAGATAACAAAGCAACTTTGTACAAGAGAAGTTGCAGAGGGGAAAATGTGACCAATTTGATACAAGTGGCCTTGGCAAAATTGGAACAATTCCACTTGTCACGTGACTCCAAGTCCCATAAAGGATGCACACTAAGAGTATCTTCTATGAATGTCTCTATACAGTAACCTAAACATTAAGATTTCAGCAATTTTTCTATATTAATGTCATTGGTGCTTACTAAATAGGTTGGGCCACATGCAAATTTTAGTGAAAATACACCATATGGATATGACATTGATTTTTTGAACGTTTTGGCACAAGCCATGGAAGTCAAGTAACATCTTGTAACATTCTGATTACATTCACTAATTCAAGCTTAACTAGGATTGCATTTTCATTGACAGATTGACTTACATTAAATCTGATGAAAATATTTTTGGTGAGAAATCTGGAAACAGTTGGACTGGTATTTTAGGGTCATTGTTTAAAAATGTAATTGTAGCTTATATTAATCATATGTAGCCAAAATACATACTTATTCATAGTTGTCACTAATCTAGAAAACCTCGCAAAATTCCAGACTATTTTTAATAAATTTTGATAAAATATCAAGTAAAATGTTTTAGGAAATTTCAAAAGGAAATTATGAATTCTGGAATATTCTGGGGATAAATGAATAAAAAAAACTATGTTGCCAAGTAGGTAGGGACTTTGCCTACCCATTTATTACTTTAAATACTAAAGTACTTATTGATATTACCAAATTGTCAATGTTATGGGAATTTTTAAATATACTTTTGTGACAACATGAAAATAATTGATTCATGTAATCTGTTGAAATCTATATTGTTTTTTTTTCGATCAATTATTTCAGGAAAGTGAGATTGCAGTTCCTTTCATGTTGCAGACAGAACATAGATTAGAAGCTGCTATATTTTCAACAGGGATTTTTACAACTCAGTGGATTGGTTTGATAAATGCAAACCAGATTATGAATTACTCAAAAAGCATGTTTTCTCCGTTTTCACTTGAAATCTGGATTCTGTTTGTGCTTACTGTGACTGTTATCACTATTTGTTATGCCTCGTGTCGAAGTTATAACGACTCTTTTGGAGCAAATAACACAAAGTTGTGCCACTTCTTGGAAAGTTGCTTCCATGTCTATGCAGCAAGTCTGCAGCAAGGTGAACCTTAAAGTATTTAAGAATTATTGCCAAAATAATAATATTAGAAGATTATTATATTACTGCACTTTAAGTTTTTGTTCTTCTTACAGATTCGCGTCCAACAAGTAACTCAACATCTTGCCGTATTTTGTTGTTCACAACAAGTTTATTTGCTTTCATATTTATCAATGCATATTCTTCTGATCTATATTCTGTGCTGTCATCTGCAAAACCAAGCACTCCTTTCCAAACTTTGGAAGGTTTAATTGAAAATGGTCGTTATAAAACATTATTTCTGGAATCTACTTCGATGTTGGAAGTTGTAAAAGTAGGAATTCACATTAATATTTAATTAGATAGCAAGAATGTCTTATAGTTGCCGTTTTTGCTATTATTGTTTCAGAGCTCAACATTGCCACTATTTCGGCAATTGAACAGACAACTTGTAATGCCATGTGGTGGAAGTTGCGTTGTAGAATCACACAGCTTTGCATTAAATTTGCTAAAATGCAACCACAAACAGGTGTATTTTACAACCAAGACTGTTGCAAATGATGCTATGAACCAGAATTATTGCAAATTCACGATCGCAATTGAAAATGTGATGGCAGCAAAATTCCATATAGCTTTAAAAAGAGGAATTATTTTCGCCAAAGAGCTTGATATCAAGTAGGTCGTCTTCAAATCATTTATTGGTATTTTAAATAAAGGAGAGGTTTGACAATACAGGAATGCCTACGCAATTATTTTAACATTTTATGTCCAATTTCTCTTTTTTGTCAAACTTTGTATACATATGTATATTATTTCCAAATCTAAATGTGTTTTTTATATGTAGTGTTATGAAGATCAGAGAATCTGGAATAACATCCCGAATTTACAAAGTTGCTGATCATCAAAAGAAGTGTTGCCACTATAATTTGCAAATGGGAATTGAAATTTTACACTTTCCTTTCATCATTTTTGCGATTGGCATTTCCATTAGCTTTTGTGTATTAATATTTGAAATTGTGGCAGAAATGCTGCCTAAAACCTAAAATATATTTCTGTCCATTCAATTATGTCGATTGAGTAGGCCTATATAATGTCTTTGTTTGTAGATATTGTGTGTATTGTAAAACCATTAATATTATGTGAATAGCTGGTCAATAAAACCGTTTATGATAAGTTTATATATATTAATTTTATTGAATTGAAAGCATATATATTGAACGTCAGTTTTGGAAATGAAAGTCGCCACTTCTAACTGTGAAATGCATAAAATACTAATTTCATTTGCTGCTCTTGTTTTAGGACTTCATTGTGGCATTGCTGCAGGTAAAATGGATACTTTGCAACACATTTCGTTTATTTTATATATGATAAGCTACATCAGAATTGAAGATTTGAATGTGAATTGTTTGCATGGACATTTGATTCTTTAGCCGATGTTATAATTTCTAGTCATTTGTTCAAACCAATCTTTTTATAACCAAAATGATCACATGTAGGTCTTGAGAAAAGGGCTAACAATGAAACGAATTCGTTTTATTCTTTAATATTTCAAGCCATGAATGAAGATGCTGTTGCTTTGATGTATGACACCTCCACAGG
Source organism: Glomeris maerens (assembly GCA_023279145.1). Taxonomy (NCBI): domain Eukaryota; kingdom Metazoa; phylum Arthropoda; class Diplopoda; order Glomerida; family Glomeridae; genus Glomeris; species Glomeris maerens. The sequence continues at coordinate 22,597 of WWPM01019518.1, read as the reverse complement.
TTACAAGATATTATATTGTTTGTATTTACTGAGACAATGATTGTTTAATTATTTTTATGTGCATTTATTAGAAGATGAATTGAAAGGAATGTTGAAATATGTTTCTCGCCATGCAATACTATTTGTGGGCATTCATGTGATGGATGCGTTTAACAAAACTGAACGTGAAATATTTCCACATCAAATCATTGTCTTGTGTAGCTACTCAAACATATTTGATATCATAAATCATGTGAGTAGATAATAATAATGAAATAATACAAGTGCTTTTGTTCCTAATTTATTTGGTGGTAACTTTTGCCTAATTTATTCTTGACATTATGAAAATTTCTAAAACAACATACAAGACATACTCTGCTTCAGTTCAACCTAGTATAAAATCCTAATTGGTTAGATGTTTCACTTTTGGAGGGACAACCATTTTAAAGGTGACCTGACAAGGTTTTGTAACATACCCTGAAAATGACACTGTAGAACAATCACCACAAAATAAGGAAACTACTTTTTGGTTTTTTTTTTTAATTCAATTATTTTACGAGATATTTGGAGACAAATCGGAGTAAAGAGTGAAATGTTTGCACATGCGCAGTTGAGTTGATGATGTCACTCGATGACGTTGACTCCAAGTATGGAAAGCCTACTTGCTCAAACCAGTTTCTGGTTGCAATAACCACCTGGGGCATTTGCACAGCACAGGTGCACGATCCGCCATTTTCCCTCGCTATTCTCGGGCCTTTTACTGCTGTGGATGGCACCCATACATGTAGAAATTTGACACTTAACAGGTGTATCTCCCTATCTACACCTGCTAACTGTCACTCCGCTGTAGCAGATTCAACTGCTCACGGTTTGAAAATGGCTACGCAGAAAAATCTGAAAATTTTCAGGAAGTTTCCACATTATGTAGAATATATTTCCTTCAAATTTCATACATATTAAAAATGTCGAAAATTGCCGTGTCAGGTCACCATTAAGGGTATATCCCTGCGGCCAATCACCAAATGTTAAAAGGTTTGTAAGATGACTGCAGTGCAGTGCTGTCTGAAGTTTGAAATTCAATTTCAGTTTGCTGGGAAAGGGATGATGGCTTATCCATATTTATGGGTGTTTGTGACAGAAGAGGATCTGTCTGCATTGTTCACACAGGAAACGATGGGTTTAGCTGTTGCAATATCCAAAAACACTAGCCAAATGATTCTGTATACGAAATGGTGTCGTGAACAGAATGTAACAAAGTCAGGTCCAATGCAACTGGAAACATTTAATAACAAGATCAGTGTTTTTGTAAGACAGTTGAAATTGTTGAAGGGATGCAATCTACGAGTTCTCAAGATAGCTGTGAATATAATTTGGCATTCTATTTCATCCTTTTCTTAATAAAAAAAAATCATGTGCAACAATCTGCTTGATTTGCACATCTAGAATACCTCGGATATCAAATACCCTCCTAGACCTGCTGGCCAATACGATGCAAAAGTCTTACAAGAACTAGCTAACTCCATACCATTTCAGTAAATACATATATACCGTAAATTATGCGCAATAATGATAGCTCTTCTTATAATTATGGTTGTTTTTATAGGATGTCCTTCGAAAATGTGCCTTACAGTGCTAAAAGCTTGAATCAAATGTTCGACGCAATGAAAACCAATGTAATGCTTTTTTGGTTTATACAAATACAGTTAAATATGTTGTGCAAGGACAATCGTTTGTTGAATTCAGTGCTGACATTTAACTAGATGCGATTATGTAACCAGTATAAGATGGTTTCAAACACAAAATTACGATTTATAGTCTTTGAGAATGAAATTTATGAACAATATCAGATTTAAAAACGGTTATGTTCGAAATTTAAACTCAATCATTGTATAGGAACACTGTGATATTCAGTGTTTTTTATTATTTTTGATGCTAGTATCAAAATGGGATTGGTTTCCAAAGTGGAATTTAACAAATCTATAGGTTGTCTTTGGCATTTTGAGGACAAATTCAATTTTTGATTAATTATATTTTCAATTTGTAATACTATATATGATACAGGAAAACGATATTTTACTACCATTCCTTTTGAAAACGGCCCAACGTGCTGAATTCGCCACATTTCCCAGCTGTGTTCACACCACCCAATGGATAGGCATGATAAAAAACAGGGCACTTTTAGATGATGCAACCAGTGTATTTAAGCCTCTTGCACTTGAAACATGGATCCTAACATTGATTACTATAACTATTGCCACTATCTGCTACGCATTCACTTCTGTATTGCGTCCAAAAAATATCCAGCTTGGTTCCGAGATGGCAAATAAGAGTTTCTACGTATTTGCTGCATTTTTGCAACAAGGTATATAATAGTATTTGGTGATGTGAAAGAATTCCAGTGCAAATGTGCATTTATTAATAATTTTAGAATCTCATCCCGAGGGAAATTGCACATCTGGTCGAGTACTAATATGTGTAACAAGTGCAGCTTCACTGATTATAATGACTGCATATTCATCAGTGCTCTTTGCTGTTCTTTCTTCAACAAAACTAGACATACCTTTTCGCTCAATAGCAGGAATGACTGAAAATGCCCAATACAAACCTTTAGTTCATACTGGAACAGTAATAGTGGATTTTGTCCAAGTGAGCATATACATGTTTTCATCTCACAAATATATTGGCATCCAGTATTGATCATTTGATTAATTTTTCAGAACTCGAACTTGCCTGAATTTCGCAAACTGAACGAAAAGTTTTTGGCACCATGCGGTCAAAAATGCTTTGTTCATACAACATTAGAAGGGCTTAATGAATTGCAAAAGGACGAAAAATTCGTATATTTCACAACAGAAAGTGATTTTACTGCAACGAGCAGCAACTGTGAATTCAATATTGCTATCAAGAATACAATGCATGCGCACTTTGACATTGTTTTCCACAAGTCATTTCTTCATTCGGATTACATCAATAGACAGTAATTATGCATAATGAATAATGAAATGGACCATTACAGTACATTAAAATATAGTAATAGTCCATTAATTACTCCCAATTGGCTTAATGATTTTTTTAAACCCAAAATATAGCAATTTTGTTATTGTTGCTCATGCAGTTATGCTGAAATGAATATTTGACTATGAAATATTACAATCTGCAACATGTAATTTTTATATTTTGGGCATCACATTATTGCCAATTGATTTCTTAATTTGCTGGTGGATAATATATGTTATAACATGGTGCATTTATTTCCTGCAGCATTTTGAAGATGAAGGAATTTGGAATAATAAACCGTGTGTACAGTGATCTTAAGATTAACAAGAAATGTTCTCCTCCACGAATAACAATGGGTGTGAAATTATTGTATATTCCTTTTGCGGCCAACCTCGCAGGGATATTTCTTAGTCTTGTTCTTCTTGTTGGCGAGATATTTTTTGTCCGGAAATTTCTAGAAAAGATATAACAGTCTTATGTAATTCATACAATTAATGATCACAGAATAATAAGTATGTAGATGTATATGTGGTCAACCAAATCTCTTTTACTGTTGTCCATTTTATGGTCTCAAAATAGAAGCTAAGAACTTGAATGTCTTGTATGTAAATTAATTAAATGAATATGTACTTAAAACCAGGAATGAAGATGCTGCAACTTCAAAATCGGATTAGTTTAACCAAAGTAATAAGTGTTTTGGCTCATTGTTTAGCCGTCAACAATTGTGACGATTATTTTCTGACACAGTAATCTGTATAATGTCTCATTGAGATCAATTTTAGCTCTTTGACGAGATAAGGCTAGAAAATGTTTATGGAATATAAAGAAAGGGGAGTCAACAACAACATGAAACATTTTTTAGACATTTTTAATACTTCATTTAATTTAGATAATAAGTGGTAAGTAATTTCTCTAAGTGGGATATACAAACCATATGACAGTCAATATTAAAATGATTGCACTTTAAGCTTCCTGTAGTATCTTATGAAGTTACTTAACTGCGTTTAAAAAATGTGCTAATGCTTCACAATTCTTTTTTGTAACTTCACAGGAATTAACTGTCCAATCATTAATTGGCAGCAATTTGCTGATTAATAAAAACATTAAATACCATCCAGTGTTTGTAATATAAAACTTCATATAAAGAGCTAAGTTATAAATAAACTTGAATTCCTTGTTCAGTATTGCTTCAGCACATGTATAGTGGTGCTCATTACATTGTGTAGCAATTTTGAACAAATTAATGATGAAATTTCTAGTCATGTTGGCATGTTCTTTAGGATGTTTTGCAAACATCTCAACAGGTAAAGTTCCTCACTGTTTCATTGATGTTTTCTCTAAATAATATTCACTTTTTGAGAAAACTAGATTCCAACCAAAAGCAAGAATTATTTCATTCCAACATACATAATGCCTTTGATAGAAATGGTGTGACTGTTGTTCACGATGAATCTAAAGGTATTTAATGCCAATAATTAGGTATATTTCGCAACTTGATAGACAAATATTGATTGGTTTATTGTAATAGCTACAGAATCTCGCAAATTCTTGAAATTTGCATTTCAAGATGGAATGCCATTTTCATATTTTAACATCAGCAAGATGTTGGCACATAAGGAGCATGTCTATTTTTCCAAGCAGATAGTCGTGTTCAGCAATTACTCTAATATGGAATTAATAATCAGAACTGTACGGTTATTTTCAGTTGTGTATATAGCCCGTTGTTAAGATCACTGATGTATAGTTTAATAATTTCCAGTTCACAGTTAGGAAAACGATGGTTTTGCCATATGTTTGGGTGTTTGTGACCGAAGATGATCTCACACCAATGTTCGCAGATGACAATCTAGGTGCGATAACAGCAGTTTCCAATAAGGATAACACAGTTGCTATATACTCAAAAGGTTGTCGAAATGTAAATGTAACAAAAATCCATGGAATTGCATTGGAAAAGCTGAGATCATTTGAAGATCTGCTGAATGATCTGAAACCGCTTGAAGGATGTACACTAAGCGCAGTTGTTTTAGATGTAATGTATCTTGATATTTTGCAATGTACATTAACAATCTCCATACTTTCCAGTTATTTTTCCATGTTTTTTTTCTTCAAATTAGAGAGCTCCAATGTCTGTGTTTGATGGAGAGAAATCCTTCGGAATTGATACTGACGCCTTTAGAGCTTTGGCAAAAGCAACAGGGCAAAAGTGAATGAAAGGAATGAGTTAAATTTCTAATTATTTATTGATATCCTAACTTTCTTTTTGAACAAGGACATTATTTGTAAAATCAGAAGATCAGATGTTTGGACTTCCAACAAAAACTGGTTGGAATGGGATGCTGGGAGTTCTAGAAAGAAATGTAAAGCAATGGTTTAATAATTTTTGTATGCTATATTAACGATCAACATTGACCCTGTACTGTAGTTATGTAGATTTTGCTTGTAATTTGTATTACATGGATGTTGTTTCTATCATGCAATTGAAGGAATTGAAATTTTTCAGGAGCTAGACTTGACTATTCCATTCTTAATGTTATCAAGAGAACGTTCAAGTTCCTTTGCAACTTCTGCATGTGTAAGAATCTCTTGTTGGGTTGGTATTCTGAAGGCCAAACCACTATTCGATGCAAAAGGTGTATTCAAACCATTTACACCGGCGATATGGATGGTAATTGTAAGTGCTGCAGCTGGTCTATCTCTAAGTTATGCAGTGTCTTCAAGGTGGCATCTTTATTCCTGGACACAATTGAGATTGCAAGAATATATGTTTCACTTTCTCGAAAAGAGCTTTCATGCTTGGGCTGCGTTCTTACAACAAGGTTGTGTGCTAATCACAAAAGTTTGTTTTTTTAATATGAGTATTCAAATAATATAACTAATTTGCATGTTTTTAGAATCTCGTCCTGTAGATTTTACATCTGGTCGAATGCTGCTGCTCACAATAAGCACAACTTCACTTATTGTTCTCACAGCATATTCATCATTTCTATATTCTGTCCTCTCTACCAATGAACTTGATATTCCATTCCGTACAGTAGATGAATTTATAGAAAATGGACAGTTTAAGCCATTGTTTGAGTCAACAGCAGCAATAATAGGTGTACAAAAGGTAAATAATGGTAATATAACACCATCTAAGAACAGTTGTTTAGAAATAGAGGTATATTACGCAGAAAAGTGTAGAAATGTAAATAA
>WWPM01019518.1:0-16029 GCA_023279145.1 Glomeris maerens | reverse complement strand
AGGGTATTACTATATTATTATTTTTATTCAACCGTTTTTTAAACTTTTATATTTTTATAAATTAGAATTCCCAGCTGAAATCATTCCACGAGTTGCACCAACGATTTTTGGAACCTTGTGGACGCACATGTTTGCCTGGAACATATAAAGAAGCATTGCACTTGGTACAAACCAATAATTATGTGTTATTCTTAGTCAAGGAAGCAGGTGTAGCACAAGTATCGGCAGGTTGTGATTATGTGATCGCAATTGACAATGTTGCCAGTGCAACGTTTCACATACATTGGAGGAAAGGATTTGTTCATACAAGATACATGGATTTTTAGTAGGGATTTCTTTACGTGTTCTATATAGTAAAATACACTGAATGCCCAAAAAATTATGACCCCCTGACATTTTTCTGGAAATTAGCATTGATTTCGCTGCAGTTGGTAGAGGGCCCAACAATGGAAGCAGGTTGTTTACCGTGACAGTAGAGAGGTGTGGCGCCCTCTTTCCTTTAGTGCCCTTACTTCTCTTAGGGATTTCTTGCTGTTGCATCAGCCAAACTTATTGCTGAGCATTACATCAGCCAATATTATTGCTGAGCATTGCATCAGCCACTTGGGGCCTATATAAGCTGGGGCCACACTCCTCTTTCCTCAGTTGGCATGGAGTTGGCATTCAATTCTGTTCTTGAGCCGTTGCTCCTCTAAGTTTATATTTTAGTTCAATTAAAATATATTTGTTGTGTACTACTACAAACTTATTCAACTCCCACAGAGATTTTAGCCATGTTTTGCAGTTGGTAGAGGGCCAGACCATTGTACATAAATAGGGCGATTTTACCTAAGATTTTACCTAAGATTTTGCAATTATGACTATACCCACCTCAGTACTTCGTTGGGCCAACTTTTGCCGCCAATACTGCAGCTATTCTTCTTGGCATTGACTACACAAGGTGTTGAAAGGTGAGACAAGGAATATGACACCATACCTGATGAATTGCACTGTTCAGTTCACAAATGTTCAATTGGAGTAAGATCTGGTGATAGTTGGGGCTATCGAAGCAAGTTGAAGTTTCCCTCGTGTTCTTGAAACCAATTCATAACAACCTGCTTCCATATTTTTTAATATGGTTGGGCCCTCCACCAACTGCAGCAAAATCAATGCTAATTTTCAGAAAAACGTCAGGGGGGTCATAACTTTTTGGCCACTCAGTGTATGTGAATTGGTTAAATTGGAAAGTCGACTTAATAAATTTTCAGTAAATAAGCATTTCTTTTATTTCAAATGCAAAATGGTATACATGTATGTGCGACATTGGATTAAACAATTAAGTTCACTTTCATTTTAACCCTTTCATGGCCTAACATTAGAGTGTAATATTTGAAATGAAATTTTTCTACAGTATCACAAAGTTAAGAGATATTGGAATATTATCGAAGATTTACAAAGGTGTTAGACCTCGCAAAACGTGTTTTGACCATACCAGAGAATTGGGACTTGAAATTATTTACTTTCCTTTTGTGATTCATGGATTAGGAATAGTTGTCTCACTTGTGTGTTTGATGGCAGAGATATTATTGTACGGCGAAAGAATTTCTGTTGAAACGCATGCATTGTCTTAATTATACACTTCATTCATGTGAAATTTGTGGTAATATAGATTTATTATGCAGGACAGTAAGCTATAATGTAACTTTTCTTCTTTTGCTATAAGTTACACTCGATTGTGTAACTTGCAATTTAATAATGAAATAACAAACACATCTTGAAAGTTTACCTAGCTTCGATGGAAAAATTGTGCTTTGTGAGTTCAATTCAATTAATTGCAAGTAATACTTAAGAGAATTAATCGGAAAAGCCAATAATGAAGTTGGTCAAATTAAAAGATGAAATGGCGACAGCATTTAGTGCAATATACTCAACTTGGGGAAAATAATTGTCAATATAAATTTATTTCTTATTATATGGTTTAGTATTAAACTATAAATGGTTGCATCAATCGATAGAGAGTATTTTACACAAAATCACAATTTTTATTGTAATTAAGTATTGTATTAAGAAATTTAGTGATGCTGTTTGTTTTGATCTGCCTTAACTCTGGATGTAAAACGAAAAACACATGATTTATATATCCTTCTTAGCTATCTGAATAAAGTACGCAGCTAAATTAATAGACCAATGAGGAAATTCGTCCTTTGTTGACCAGTTATAGATGACCATCCATGTATAGCAGTACATGCATCTTAAATAAGGAGATGTGTGAACGTTTTGAACTAGTAACATCATTAAACTTTGATTTGGTGGCCAGCACAAACCGTTGTCTGCACATCACTTCGGAACGGCTCCACCGATTTCGATAATTTATGGCAGGTTGTGTTCGTCCCACACAGGACAAGGTTCGTAGACCAAAAGCCCCAACCTTCCTACCCCAAAAGGGTTCGAAATTCCGGATAGAAGTCGAACGCCTGTATCACGGCAGAAAACATGGCGGCCCTGCTACAGCCGCATGTTCATGGGCGAAACGCATCTGACTGAATCTAGAAAGTTGAATATCCTACAATCTTTTTGAAAAGTTATAGTACCAAATTCACATTCCATATCTGTGATTTTCCTACTTTTTGGATAATATATGTTGTTAATAATTTAGGTGCTACTCTTTATTATTTGTAGTATAGGCTATATATTTGAGACATTAACTTTCCAATCATTAATTGCAATTTACTAATTACTTTCATTATCGATTTGCTAAAGTTTCTGCACATATGCTATCAAAATATATACACAGCAAATAAAAGCCTGTGTAATCTTCAGTATAAACTTGATATAAAGAGCTAAATTATTAAGCAGTTGTTATTCCTTGTCACCAGTACATCTGGAAATATAATCCTTACTTTGGGAGACTCTTCAGTGAAGGATTAGTGTGAGTTGTAACTTTATTTCGTCAATTCCCATGCAAAATATCTGCAAGCTGAATGAATTAATTTTATAACAGGATCGACAAAATAGGATGATATCTATAGCGTTGCTAGCATTTGCCTTTGCATGTTTTGGAAATGTAATATCAGGTAAAGTTTCACTTGTAATTGTCTTAAATTTTCGCGCAAAATAAATCTCAGAAAATATAGATTCCAACCAAGACCAAGAATTATTCCATAACGACATACATAATGCTTTTGATAAAAACGAGGTGACTGTTGTACATGATGAATCTAAAGGTATATGAATGTTAATATAGCATCATAAAGTTTGGGATATAAGCCTAAAACGTTGTTTTGCTTGTACTAGCTGCAGAATCGATGGAATTCTTGAAATTTGCATTTTATGCAGGAATCCAATTTTCTTACTTCGATATTCACACAATAGCACTTAAGAAGTACATCTATTTTTCCAAACAGATAGTTGTGTTCTGCAATTATTCCAACATGGAATCAGTAATAAATACTGTATGTGTCTAATTCTAGCTTCCTACTGAATTTCTTGTCATGTCCCCATTTCAGAACATTATTATTGTGGATCATATTTCAGTTCACAAGAGAAAAGATGATGGTTTTGCCATATGTGTGGGTGTTTGTGACCCAAGATGATCTAACACCAATGTTCACAGATAACAATCTCGGTTCAATAATAGCAGTTTCCAGTAATAGTAGCACTGCTACTTTATACTCGAAGGGATGCAGGGATTTGAATGTAACAAAGTTCCCTGGAACTGCATTGGAAAAGTTAAGGTCATTTAAAGATCTTTTGCATGATTTGAAGCCACTTCAAGGATGTACACTAAGTGTAGTCGTCTTTGATGTACGAGATGCATATGTAGTGTCAATTTGAAAGGATGATCCTATGCTGATCAACTTTTGCATTTGTATCTGAATTATGTAGAGGATATCAATTGCAACTTACAAAGGAGAGGATTCTTATGGAAAAGATGTTGACACCACAAGAGTTTTGGCACAGGCAACAGGGCAAAAGTTAATGAAAGTATTAATCATTTGCTCAATGAACAAGTTAAAATATAATTGTTAATTCATTCTTGTTTTGTTGTTAAACCAGGTTATTGTTTGTCAAAGCCAAAGATCAATCGTTCGGACTTCTAACAGAAAATGGTTGGAATGGAATTTTAGGTGTACTGGAGAGAAACGTAATGAAATAATTGGAGCTAAGCTGTTTTGTATGAAAAACAATGATTTATAATTCCATTTTTATTTGTAGAAAGATTTAATTGTCATGTGATGAAAACATGAAATGAAATTTGTGTGGCAAAACGACTTTCATGTTTTCAAACAAAATGATAGAAATTATCATTTATATATGATGTGAATTTGCATTTTTCAGGAGCAAGATTTGACTGTTCCTTTCTTAATGTTAACCAAAGATAGGTTGCAATTTTTTAAACCTTCATGGTATACACGTATATCTCGCTGGGTTGGTTTGGTGAAATGTAAACCACTATTTGATGCAACTGGAATTTTTAAACCATTTTCACTCGCAATATGGATGCTAATTGCAAGTATTGCAACTGGTTCGGCTGTATGCTATGCCTTGTCTTCAAGATTCAACCATTATTGCTGGACAAATAGCAAATTGCAAGAGTATATGCTGTACTTTCTTGACAAAAGCTTTCATGCTTGGACCGCATTCTTACAACAAGGTTTGTTCCTTATGCTGACTAACCATCAATTGCAATATATGATTATATTCTAATAATGTAACTCCTTTGCATGATCTTAGAATCTCGTCCAGAAGGAGATTTCACATCTGGTCGAATGCTGCTGCTTACAATAAGCACAACTTCACTTATTGTTCTCACAGCATATTCATCATTTCTATATGCTGTCCTCTCTTCTACTGAACTTGATATTCCATTCAATTCAATAGAAGGCTTACTTGAACACGGCCAGTATAAGCCATTGTTTGAGTCGATTGCAACGGCAATAGGTGTTGAAAAAGTAAGGATTGATGTCATATAATACGAGCAAGTAATTGAAACTCGGATGATCCGAGATGACCTAGCATGTATACCTGTATACAGTGGAACCTGTCTAAATTGAACGCCCAATATCCAAGAAAACGTTCAACTTATACGCGGGTGTTCAAGTTAGACAACCGTACTGTATTGGTATTTTAGTGGAGTACATTTTTTCAAAGCTTATAGAAATAGTGCAATTAAATTGTTAAATACTAAATACTAAATAAATTTGCTTATTTATATCCAAAATAGAATGCGAGACTTAAAACATACCGCGAATTGTACGAGAGATTTGTGGAGCCATGTGGCCTCGAATGCCTACCAGGAACTCACAAAGAAGCGATGGATATGTTATACAACAAAGAGAAATTTGTTTATTTCTTAGTCAAAGAAATTGCTTTAAAAGAAACTTCGAAAAACTGCAAATTCGCTATAGCGATTGACAATATTGTCGCTGTAACATTTCACATACTTTGGAGGACAGATTATGTTCATACCAAATACATGGATCTCCAGTAAGTTTTAATCTGGATAAAAGTCTGTGGACTGGTTAAATTTGAAAGTTAAAATTTTCAATACTTACCTGTATATAATTTCCAAAATCTAAACAATATATTTAATTTCCAAATGCATGCATTCCTACTTTGAATATTTTGTCAACTTTCATTTTAACCATTCCAAAGTTTAGCATAATTGATATTTACATTGAAATCATCTTCTCCACAGTATCACGAAGTTAAGAGATAACGGAATCTTATCAAAGGTTTACAAAGGCTCAGATTTGCCTCGTAAACCGTGTTACGAGTTTAACATGGAATTGGGACTTGATATGATGTATTTTCCATTTGTCATTTATGGATTAGGATTAGTTAGCAGCCTCGCATGTGTAATGATTGAAATTATATTGTATCGCTGCTGAAGTGCTCTTGAAACTCATCCATTGATTACATAATATTGCCCCCACTTGCAATACACATTATTCTTGTAATTATGTTCAAATAAAATTATGAGTAATTAGTAGATTTATTTGGTATGTAGGTTATAATAAAAAACAATACCTGTAAGTGGCTGCATTTTCCAAAAACCAACCTGCGAATTATTGAAAATTGAATATAATTTCATTGCATGTAGCAATTCTATTAATTGATCTTAATAAAAAAAAGCAATTATTGCCGCTTCTTCTATGTTCCATTTCACCTAAAATATGCTCTGTTATACAAATGTGAGTGTCATCTTCAATGTACTAAGTAATTGCAACTATTGTATTTACAAAGTTAGGTTTTGGATAACCTTTAAGGCAGTTGAAGAGGTTAAAATAGCAGTTTGGCACCACTGCTTAATCTTCATAGGTAGGTGGGAAATAAAATCGTTAATGGTGTATTATAGCATTTTTCAATACTGAAATTGGATATAATTATAGCATTTTTCAATACAGAAATTGGTTAATTATGTTGTTTTAACGAAAACAATGCAATTTAGTTAGCTGCTATTATAGTTTGCACCTATATATTGGTCGTGCTTATATTGAACGCCACTGTTCAAAGTATCTAGTCGTTGCTACACACCTTATAGGAGTGTGTAAAATGATAATTGCATTTGTCACTCTTGTCCTAGGATTTCTTCCAAGTATCAATGCAGGTAAAGATAAAGACACTCCAAAGCATAAAGCATATTTAGTTGATCTTCAAATAGATTATGAACTTGAAAGATTTGTGTGTAAAAGATGAATATATGTATCTTTCACTTTGAAATCTAATCATTTATAGATCTTAAATTGGAAACTGCTCGCAATGGATCGTATTCGTTTTATTCTTCAATATTTCAAGCCATGAGTGAAGATGCTGTTGCTTTGATGTATGACACCTCCTCAGGTTACAAGAGATAAAAGATTTGATAGTGATTTTAATTAGTGAGACAATTTAGGAGTTCATTGCTTATTGTTACATATGTGTGTATTCATTAGAATTCCAATTGAAAGACATGATGAGATATGTTTCTCGGCAAGGAATATTATTTTTGGGGATTCATGTGATGGATGTTCATCACAAAACTGAACGTGGAATATTTCCACATCAAATCATTGTCTTGTGCGACTATTCAAATATATCATATATCATACAACATGTAAGTTGAATAAATGTAACAAGAAGTTTAAATATATTGCTAAAACACGGCGCATTTCAAAAGTAAGGGCTGATTGTCTGTCCAAATTTACTGATTGGATCATTCCTATGCAAAAGTTTCAACTGATTTTTGACCATAAAAGGTAGAGCAATTAATACATATGATCAGTATTTCTTTTATTACCTAAACTTAATTTTTAATATAAATATCACATTCATTGGAGCAAGATCTACTTTTCTGGGCACCATAATGCATATGTATCTACATTTTATAATATAGAAAAAAGGCCCTTGCTACTTTTGAGATATGCCTTATTTTCTTTTTTAATAACAGTAATTACCAATGCATTTGTACTATGAATATAAAATTGAATTTCAGTTTTCTGGCAAAGGAATGATGGTTTATCCGTATTTATGGGTGTTTGTGACAGAAGAGGATCTGTCTCCATTGTTCACGGATGAAACCATTGGTTTAGCTGTTGCAATATCCAAAAACAATAACAATGTTACTCTGTATGCAAAAGGTTGTCGTGAACTGAACGTAACAAAGTCAGATCCAATGCCACTGGAATCGTTTAATAACAAATTCAACGTTGCTTTAAGACAACTGAAACTGCTGAAGGGATGCAATCTACATGTTTTGAAAATAGCAGTACGACAATGCAATTTCTGCAATATCATTACCAATTTCAAAGCTGCATACAAGTGATTCCATTCATTTATAGAAAACCCAAGCTATGGAAATTCCTCCAAGACCTGCAGGTCGTTATGATGCAAAGGTTCTACAAGAACTTGCAGAATCAATACCATTCAAGTAAATATAGCCTGAATATTAATTCCAATAAATTCATATTGTATTTTGTGTCTTCTTTAGGATGACTTTTCAAGATATGCCTTACAGTGGTAAAGGCTTATTTGAAATGTTCGAATCAATGGAGAGAGATGTATAATACACATTGTTGAATGCAGTGCAGACACATCACTATTCTAGCTATTAAAAATTATAATATAGCCAATGATTATGTAATGTACATTCAATTTTGTAATACACACAGTGTGTATTGTAAAGCAACTGGTTTGTCATCACTGCTCTTCTGTTAATTGGGGACAAGTTAAAGTTATTGCTTTAGATTAATAAGGTTATCAATTTGTACCAATGCAGGAAAGCGACCTTATTTTACCTTTCCTTATGAAGACTGATCGTCGTGCCGAACAGGCATCATTTCCCAGCTGTATGCACACTACACCATGGATAGGCATGATAAAGAACAAACCACTTTTAGATGATGCAACAAGTGTATTTAAACCTCTTGCTTCTCAAACCTGGATAGCAACACTGATTACTGTAACTATTACCACAATCTGTTATGCACTGACTTCGTTCTTGCGTCCAAAAAATATCCAGCTTGGTTCCGAGATGGCAAATAAGAGTTTCTACGTGTTTGCTGCATTTTTGCAACAAGGTATAATATATTGATACATTTATCGGTTGTGATATAGAATTTCAGTGCAAATGCGCATTTATTAACGATTTTAGAATCTCACCCAGAGGGAAATTGCACATCTGGTCGAGTACTACTATGTATAATAAGTGCAACTTCACTGATAATAATGACTGCATATTCATCAGTGCTTTTTGCTGTCCTTTCTTCAACAAAGTCAGATATACCTTTTCGAACAATGGCAGAAATGGCTGAAAGCAAACAATACAAACCTTTATTTCATAAGGGATCAGTAATAGTGGATGTTGTCCAAGTGAGCATGTTTTCCTGCATTAATTAATTATACTCAACTGAGGAAATATGGTGATTAATTAACTGGAATTCAATTAACTCCTGCAATGCAATTAAGTGATGCTGAACTGATGGTTTGCTAAAACTCGTTGTTCCAGTAAATTAAGCCAACTTAAGTTATAAATTCAAGTATAATTTAAATTCTGATTCCTTTGTTGTTTTTCTATTCTTTAATTCCCAGAATTCAAACCTACCTGATTTCCGCAAACTTAACGATCTCATTTTGAAACCTTGTGGTTCCAAGTGCTTTGTTGACACAACATTACAAGCGGAAACTGAATTAGAAAAGGGAGGTAAATACGTATATTTCACATCGGAAAGTGATTTCATTACAACACGGCCTTATGATTGTGAATTCATCATCGCCATCAAGAACGCATTGCATGGAAAATTTTACATCGTTTTCCACAAGTCTTTTCTTCATACGGATTATATTAATTCACAGTAAGTATACAAGCATAATTTTTATTTGGATGGTGTATAAAATGATTCAGTGTACTTATTTCATTCCTGTAGCATTTTGAAGATGAAAGAATTTGGAATACTAAACCGTGTATACAGTGATCTGAAGCTTCACAAAAAGTGTTCTCCTCCTAGAATTACAATGGGTGTGAAATTGTTGTACATTCCTTTTGTGGCGAATGTCGTGGGAATAATTCTTAGTTTTATTATTCTTTTTACTGAGATGTTTTGTTTGCGAATTTTTCAGTAATTATCTAACATTTTTATGTAGATGTTCCCAATACTGGTCTTGTAAAGTAGCTTAGGATCTGGAAATATAAGTTGTATTTCTTTTAAATGTAGAAGTTGATATGATATGATATGTTTTCCATATGTTTTATAGATTAGAAATCTATATATCTATCTATATATTGGCCCATCAGCCAATAGGAATCTTCGAAACGAATTTCACTGTATTTTCGATGTATCGATGGAAATTTGGTGGTATCGTTTAGAGAATTCTTTAACTATTTTGGAGGTTCGTAACTTCGGTTTGCGAAGTTTGTCATTCAAGTTATATACACCGTTGGAATCGCCAATAAATTCTCTACAAACCAGTGAAGATTTACCAATAAGTTCAGCGTTTTACAGTAAGTAAGCCTTACTTGTAAGTAAAATTATAATGTAATAGAGTAATTAACAGATTTGTATTGTGTGCATGCAACAATAAGAAAATTAATACCTCGAAGTTGCTAGATGTTCATGAAGCAAACCGCGAATTATATCGACAATTGAATATAATTTTACTCAATTTGGCAATTCCATTAATTGGTCTGAATAAAACCTATTACTGAAATTGGTTTCAAAAAGCTTGGCTACAAATTACTAGCTACTAGAGCAATGTATCTTGAAAGCAATTGTGGAAATAGTTTGCTTGTAAAAAACAATGTTCAGTATAAGAACTTATTTTATTTTCCACAATATAAAAATATTAAATGCCTAGTAATTGTTCTTTCAGAAAAGTAATGGATATATTAATCACTTTTTTCCCTTTAAAAACAGCAAATGAACCGTCCAATTTGGGAACATGATGTGTCCATCTATAAAAGGTCCCTATCATGTTGTTTAATAGAAAATTTATGATACTATTAATTAAGGACCTCTTATCCCATACATAAGGATCATATAGCACACTTGGTTGTTGGCGTATTTTACTATTCTTGAACATGATTTAGTAGTTGGTCATTATAAACCAATCTGCATGTGGCTTACCAACATGTAAGCCTTCATATCAAGGCTGTTTTATCAGTTTTCTTAAAAAGCTTGTATTGTTTTCATAACATTCTGAATACAAATACGTAATTGGCTGTTTTCATGACCCTGGAAGGTAGACCTATATTTGGTAACCATGGATAGATCATGTAACTGGTAAACAAAAAAATAACCTTTTTACATTTTCCACCAAAGAGATCTCATACAAGCAATTGAAGCTACAATAAATGTTGTCTTTTATTTTTTGTAATTACTGTAGTGGGATTAATTCACACCTAGTGGTGTATAAATAAAAACACCACAATCTACTAATAAGCGCTTAAAACAGTCGATCAACTTTTAATTCGACGCCAGTGTTGCTTGAGAACATATTCTGTTTTCTAAACAAAACCCGTCAGTTTGGTGATATTTGATATTAAAGGAGACCGGGGTCAGATGCAGCTCAGGATTAAACTGTTAAAGGTTGTATAGTGGTTTTATTAAGAATCTAAAATTTGGGATATATTGTAGTGGAGTGATACCCTCCAATGTGATTTCACATTTTGACCGAGTTTCAACATTATAGCACAAGCTGATTCTGAGATATACTATGTTGACAAAAATCATTTTTCAGAATTGTTTCTGGAGATTATACTGATTTATTCGGGAAATTATCCTACACAGCACATGCTATGCAGTCTCATAATCTTAATGTTGGTAAAAAATACTGATTTGAGGCCATGAACACTAATTCAAAACTTTCCATTCCGTTTTGATTGATTTGGGCGGTTGTTGTACCTATAGTGAACTGTTCCCCCCCCCATCTTGAAGACACTGGCTGCTGATATGCAATAAATATGATAAAAATTAACTACATCTAGGCCCATCTAAATATAGAGCCCTTTGGTGATTAGTTTTCCATGTTACAGTTGCTGGAATGAAAATGATAGTTCTTATCCTTATGTTTGGGTCTTTTGTCATAGAAGATGAAAATTATGTATCCACCGTATGGAGAATAATATGAAGAAACAATCACTAACTTTATTTATTACAAGTGTAAATGAATTCACTTTTCCAATGGTCACAACTGAACTGCTTGATGCTAAAGACAACATACAACTGAGTTTTTAAGTGACGTAATGCTAACACTAATAATGAAGAAAGCCACGCCTTGTTGCTATTGTTATGCTTTCAAAAATTCTCAGACGAAACCTTTTAACCCCCTTTATCCCCTGACCCCTTCAGATGCTATAGAGAGAATGACAGGAAATGAACCAATGTTTTTTAACATAGATGTTGTGTCTAAAACTACTGATTAATATATTACAATGAACTTGTTCCCATGTTTGAAGATGATAATCTAAGGTCAATTTTTAATAATAAAACAGTAACTTTATTTCTATAATTCGCTGATGATGTAATGAGATTCCTGGAAGTTGCTAGCCAAGTCGAATTAAATGTCGTACTCAAATTTTCATTCAAGAAAAATAGACATTATAAACGGTTAATTGGGTCGCACTTCTTGTTGCTTCATTTGTTGCATTCAATTAATCCGAGTTTTGAATTGAAATGGAAATTTTTAAAAGGACAAAATGCCGATTGATGCAATCGTTGTGGCATCTATTGCTTTGGGATTTCTGGGATGTGTTTCAACAGGTCAAATTTCACTTTTGTTGATGAACCATTTCACTTCGTGTTAATTTGAATGTTAGTCAAAATTTGCAGATAGCAACGAAGTTCCTGAATTACTGCATTACAATGTACTTAAGGCACTGAATAAAAATGACATCACTGTTGTTTATGATGAATCAACAGGTGCCTTTGAAATAATAATTGACAGTTAAAACTGAATTGAATTTCCATACCTACATCTTTCAGCTGTGGAATCTAAGAAATTCGTGAAATTTGCATTTCAAGAAGGGATGTCATTTTCGTATATTAATGCAAACAAGATGCTCACACACATGAAGCTCAATAATTTGTCCAAGCAGATGGTTGTTTTATGCAACTATTCCAATATGGAATGGATACTTATGAATGCATGTCTTAATTCAAATATGCAATAATTTCTATCTTATTCACAGTTTGTATTATATTAAAGTTTTTCAATTGCAGTTTACAGCAAGGAAAATGATGGTTTTGCCATACATATGGGTCTTTGTGACTGAAGACGATCTGAAACCTTTGTTCACAGATGAAAGTTTGGGCCTAATTATAGCAGTTTCCAATAAGAGTAAAACAGCAACTTTATACTCGAAAGGATGTAGGGGTTTAAATGTGACAAAGTTCCCTGAAATTACATTGCAAACATTGGTTTCATTCGAAGCTCTTGTGCTTGACCTGAAGGTTCTTCAAGGCTGTACATTAACTGTCGTCGTCTTGGATGTATTATTATTATTAATTGTTATACTTTATTCTGAATTATCATCGTACATCTCAGCAGCAGTTTGCTCTTTGGTTTAATTGAATTTAGCACAAACCACTTTCATTTTATAATGCAGAAGAATCAGAAGGATATGATGTTGATGCAATAAGAGTTTTGGCCGAAGCAACAGGACAAAAGTAATGGAATAAATGCATTTAGATGTGAACTATCAAACATTTTTTAAAGGTTACACTAAAAAAATTCACTATTAACTGAAAACATGTTGGGAAATTTATTGGAACAACTTTGAAAATGTCAAATGCTTATTTTAGGTTGCAGAATGCAAATTGCCAGAATTTTATAATAAGACAAATAGTACCAAAGCATAAAAGATGCACCTTTTCAATGGGTGACAGTTCACATTTTTATTATTAATTATTCAAATCTAGTAGGCTACCTACAATTTTATTTATACATAGGTTATCATTTGTGAAATCTGAAGATAATATTTTTGGACAACCAACTTCAAATGGCTGGACTGGGAATTTAGGTGTATTGGAGAGGAATGTATGTTAAAATTGTAAAAATAGGAGTATCAAAGCAAAATTAACAGGATTTTTTGTAAGGATTACGCAAAAGGCCTGTGTGGGACCTGTGAGAAATTCACAATCCTGGGTGGCATTCACACGCTCGCTGGACCTTGGGGGGGGGGGTCGCAACCTCCAATAAACCAAGAGAATAGTATAGTATAGTGAGGATAGGCTATGTTGCTGCGCCCACAAATGTCCAGTAGCGATGACAGGTTTGGGCGTCTTACTTTGCACATGGCCACTATGCAGGGAACAAGGTGCCATAAAGTATGGCACTATGTCACCAGTGTGTTGACAACAGTAATACAGGGCCATGGGGGCGTGCCCCTGCTTTGTGTCTTAAAGTTATAAAAGGGAGAGAAACAGTGGTTTTGGGAAGTTGTTTGCCATGTTGGAAAGAATTGGAAAGAGTAAAAGTGCAGTGTTTGTCTGAAGAGCTCGGCAGTTTTTCCCCCTTGTGGGCCCGATACAAATCCACGTTACATTTTGTTAGCAAATTAAATTCTATATGTTCTATACATCCTTTATATAGTTATATAATGGAAGTTTATATTATTTTGTGTTAAAGTATTGTTTCAAAAGTTATTGAGTGATCCAAAGGTTCAAATATATGCTACTATGCAACTAAGAAGAGTTGTAATTTAGCAATTGGTTAATTGTAATTATTTTTCAGGAGCAAGATGTGGCTATTCCGTTCTTTATATTAACTAAAGAAAGGTCAAGGTCATTTACAACTTCCAAGTCTGTGCACGTCTCCCAGTGGGTTGGTTTAGTAAAAACCAAACCAGTATTCAGTGCAACTGGTGTTTTTAAACCGTTTTCGCTCGGAATATGGATGTCGGTTATATGTTCTGCAGCTGGTTTAGCCATTTGTTATACATTTTCAAGTTTCCAACTCTATTCCTGGAAAGAATCGAGTAATAATCAATATTCATTACACTTTTTGGACAAGTGTTTCCATGCTTGGACATCATTTTTACAGCAAGGTATCATTTCAAGCAAGTGTCAGGTATTATCCAAGAAAAGACTTTTCATCAAAATGCCCATTTTTGCAAATTTTCTAGAATCCCGACCGAAAGGAGATTTAACATCTGGCCGTATATTACTGTTAGCAATAAGTGCATATTCACTTATTATTCTCACTGCTTATTCTTCAGTTCTATATGCTGTTTTGTCATCTACTGAACTTGATATTCCATTCAATTCAATGGAAGGATTACTTGCAAATGACAAATATAGACCTGTGTGGGAATCAACACCAGTAACAATGGGTGTAAATACAGTAAGTGATTTTCAAGTCACTGATTTCCAAAATGACAAACACAGACTTTCATTAATTCATACCACAATGTTTCTCCGTATTCTCTATTTAAGGAATCAAATTTGAAATCGTTTCGAGAAGTGACCCGAAAGTTTCTAACACCTGATTGTGGTTTCAGTTGCTTACGTACAAATCACAAAAAAGCGATGGACTTTGTCAATAGGGAAAACAATATCGTATATTTCTTAATTAAGGATACAGCTTCAACAGAAATGGCAGAAGACTGCAAATATGCCATTGCAATTGACAATGTTGCTGTAGTGACATTTCATATCCATTGGAGGAAGGGATTTGTGCATTCAAGATATATTGATCCATAGTATGTGCGAGTTGATCATTTAAAATAGGAATTTGTTATAACAGTTTTGCATAAAAGAGTAGGCCTATATTGCTTAATTATTCGCAGCATCATGAAGATGACAGAAAATGGAATAATAACTCGCATATACAGACGGGCATTTAAACCAAGAAAAACATGTTTTCATTTCGATATGGAATTGGGAATTGAAATTATGTATTATCCATTTGTGATACTTGCACTTGGAATTCTAGTTTGTCTCGTGGTTCTCATTGCAGAAATGTTATTTAAATTTGGCACATGCAGCAAATTTTGCACCAAAATAGTTTAATTTTGAGTGAAATTATTCACATTTTTAACGCATTTTATGTAATAGTAATTTGAAATGCTTCTGTGCAATTTATTCAATGAAATTGAGGTAAATAATGGATAATTTTTTGTTATAAGCAATGATACTATCGTTCACATATGCTCATATTGTATGTATTATATTTCCAACTGTACAAAATGTTATTTCAGCCTCAGATTGTCTTAATTATACTTCAGTATTTATGCAAACATTTTAACAGGTATAAAAGAAAAAACTACAAATAAAGTGCTTTTGAAAGACGAGCATCGATCACCTTTACAATTTAGCCCCTCCCCTCATTTGCAATAAAATAAAATGATTGTGTAATAATTAACATTTACAGTGGCATTAAAACCTCGAAGTTGCTAGATGTTCATTAAACCAAACCGCGAATTATAGACAATTAAATATAATTTCATTCAATGTGGATATTCCATTAATTGATCGTAAGAAAAGCAATTACTGAAATTGGTTTAGAAAGCTTGGTTACAAATTGCTATAAAAAACTATGTTCAATAAGAATGTATTTTCCCCACAATATATTAAA
>WWPM01019516.1:0-14134 GCA_023279145.1 Glomeris maerens | reverse complement strand
GCGATATCAAAAGGGCTAGCTGAAACGAAGAGCTCACCTTTTCGTTCGAAAGCTCTATCAGCTGCTTCTTAGCCTTGTCCACATCTTCCTTTGGACCTCGGATGGTCACCTTGTCGCTGCCGCCTCCTTCTGGCGGGAAACGTACGCTCACTCCGCCGCATTCGTCCATAATGGACCGGATGAGGCGGCCCTTTGCTCCGATGATGGAATTGTGAAACTTTGCCGGTATGATTATATCAACTGCCACTATATTAGCCTGTTATAAAATATTAAATGCATATATGGAGCTTCATTCTTCGCATTATAGAATTAAGACGTGACAAAACCTGCTCGTTTTGGATGGCCTGAATACGCTCTTTCGCCAGCTCGGCGTTTTCTCTTTTACCGGTTATGACGATCATGTCGGATTCGCTCCCTTCTGCAGGAAGATCAATCTTAGTGTCGGTCTCGTCTCGGATCTGTAATAACACAAAAGACGATCATCAGCACTGATCCAAGATAACGGCCGTTCGTCGAGAGCCAAATTGGGATTTGGAGCAGACAAATGTTTCCAACGACGCAAAGTTCCAACAAAAATCCAGTGTTGGAAAGTACTGATAAAATATATGTATCACATCTCCATATACCTACTTTAGGCCACCGTTTTTTATCGCAGTATTCGTTTTTATGCCTATTTTAACCCTTTAGGGCCTGTTTTGACTTGACAGTTCTCAATTTACTGCGCATCAATAAATGGAAATGTAGGACCTAAAGGCTTAATAAGTAAAATTACATTTCAATCCTAGCCGAGACTGAATTAATTAAAATTGAAACAATGCAGCATTTTTCAAACATTTTTGTCCTGAAACTACTATTTGTAACCACTTTTTGGACTATAAAGACCCACATCACATGTTCTCAATTTAATGCAAATCGATTAACAAAACTGCAGTCTTTAACGAGTTAAACGTCTTTCTACGAGGTGATGCATGTACTTCACGATTAAGGAATTAGCAACGATTCCGATGCGCATTCGTCACTATTTAGTCGGCTTTATTTGCCCCGATGATGGCTCTGTACAAATCCTCACATTTCCACTTCAAGAACGATTGAGAAAAATGAAAACGGTACAAACCTTCTTGATGTTCGCACCACCTTTGCCAATGATATACTTGTGGAACTGCTTGTAAATAGGCACTTCGATGCAGTGGTTGTTCTCAACCAACTCCTTGTTCAACGTTACGAGGTAGCGGTAGCACATTTCCACATCGTGCTTGGCACCACGGATTGACACGGTATCGCTCTTGATACCTGGCGAAAAGCGAATACCAAAATCAAACAACTCATCGGGCAAGCTCCCGCATCAACAATCGGTCACGAAATCTTACCTGGATCGGGAAAAGTGATGTTGACCTGGTTGAAACGTTCCCGGGTCTCGCGGATGTTTTCTCCCTTCGAGCCAATGATAGAGCGGTGGAACCGTTGATCGATCTGGATCTCTTTCGTACACTCATTTTCCTGAAATCCCCACCAAAAAAGCAATATCGACCCTAAGATGCGGATACTTTCGAAATATAAGATGCCGATCGTCAACGTACCATCTTCAAGACCAACTCGTTAAGCTCTTTCTTGGCCATAGCAACTCCCTGCACGCTGCCTTCGATGCGGATCGTGTTGCTGGTCTCGTTTGTCGGAATGCTTATCAACACGCCGGTCTCTTGCTTAATGCGATTCACTGCGTTTCCGCCATATAAATAAATAGGTACACCGTAAGTTGCTTAACCGCGCCAATATGCAATAAAGACAAACGGCGTCTCACCGTTGGCGCCAGCCTTGCCGATGATGTGCTTATGGTATTTCGGCTCCACTTTTATCTCTTCGTACGTGATGCAGCTGATGAGATCGTTTGCCATCGTCTCCAGCGAGTTGCGCGCTTCTTCCACTTCCTTCGGAGGACCCTTGATGACAATCTTGTTCTGCGCGTCGTTGAATTCCACGTGAACTTCAGGCGAATCTTGCATCATATGGCGGATGTTGGCGCCCTTCTTTCCAATGATGTACTTGTGAAGCCAACTGGGTGCGTCCACTTCGCTTTCCACCACGCTGTTAGCCTGAAAGCAACAATTCTCAAGTTTCCACCCAATGTAAAAAAACAAGGTAGGGTGTAAACGTGTATCTACCTTGGCGTAAACGAGAGTCAATGCCGGTCCCAATTTGTCATGCTCGCCTCGAAGAGTGATCGTTTCCACAGGGTTGTCGGATGGGGGAACTTCCACGGACACGCCGGTCTGAGCAAGTATGTCTTGGATGCCTGCGCCACGGTATCCGATGATGTACTTGTGCTGGGCTTTGTTCACATTGATGGACACAGTTTGGCACTTTCTTTTCTGCAAAAATCAAAACTGTAAATAACAATAACCAAACCAAGGCAGATATTCAAATAGTATTTCCAAAAGCTGACTGTCTAATGCAATTATACAATTCTAAATATATAAAGTATCAAATGAATGCGATAAAATGAATCAAGGTTTTGGGGAAATGGGCTCTTTAATGTCAAAGCAATTTGGATACTGTTGTAACAAGGAACGTGCTTTATATATAAATTTATGTCCATTGAGTCCATAACAATTTCATTTTTAACACAATTGGGGGAATTTATCCCACTTGTCTAATGTATAAAGTAACAATTTCTAGGTTTGTATAAGTTTTGCTCCCTAGAAAGTGAAGAAACATCTGCTATTTCAATTCACGATTAAAATCAATTCAAAATGTAATGCACAGCATATTTAAAAAAAATAAGCATTAGCCTGATTTGACCGCATATTTTCAAGGTTGTTGCACTCGCTAGGACCTGTCCAAACCCTGCCATTTCAAATATACCCTTGCGATAAGTAAAATCTAGCATTGCCCCCCAAAAAAGAAGAAACTATCCGCAACACAAGTCTAACCTTCTCTTCATAAATCTTGGTGATAATCTCCTTGGCTCGCATGACACCTTCTTTCTCACCAGCGATCGTCAGTTCATCTTTGTTGAGACTGCGCGGCGGGATGTTAATCCTCACGCCATTCTCTTCCATGATCCGCGCCACGTTGTCGTTGTTCGCCCCGGAGATGAACGGGTGGTACAGCGCGTTGATCTCCAATCTCTCAAACGCCAGTTTCGCCTTCGTTTGCACGACACCGGAAACCCCGATTGGAATTACGACAAGAACGCAATACCGAACAAGCTTGCGTGACCAAATTCACGGTACCTGTTCGTCGGAGATGATCTGGATCTCATGACGGGCCTTGTCGATGTTCTCTCGAGTTCCCAGGATGCGGATGAGGTCCGAGTTATCGTCGGCCTTCGGTACGCTGATCTTGGTGGAGGTGGACTGCTCGAGTTCCTTCAGCTTCTTGCCGCTCTTACCCAACACGAACCGGTGGTGTTCCTTCGGGATCGGCACCGTGATACTGGCCTCGGTCTGCAGCGCGTTCACGATCTGCCTTCTCGCTTCCAACACGGCTTCCTGCTTGCCGGTCACCAGGATGGTCAGCGTCTGGTCCTTGGCCGAGCTGATCTCGATGTGCGCGCCAGCCTTCTGAGAGATGTCAGCGCAGATCTTCGCCTGCTCACCCTGACCGCCAAACTCATGGATTTCCTTGTACCTTCTCTCCTCCACAGGAACTCGGAATACCTGGCCATTCAACAACAAAAATCCACCAATTCGTTCAACACGTCATTAAATAAATGCACAATCGCTATACTTTTTTGTTACATTCATGAGCGCAATCTCTTTACTTCTCAGGAATTTTTCATTCCTCGCCAAACACTAAGCTGTGTTTCCCAAATTTAAAAATAAAAAATCATAAAATGCGCAGAAGACGCAGCACTTGAGAAAGCACTCTGCCAATTACGTGATATGACATCGGCGCAGTGTAAAGTCAAAATTTTCTATAAATAAAAACAATATAGGAATACCTTTATAGATATTTTAAAAATAGATTGAATACGCAGACCATGCTCAAAACGCCACCTGTTGACTTTAAAAATCAGTAAAATAAAATGAAAATAAAACACACATTTATATTAACATTGGAATAAAAGCAATCAGCCAGAGGTTATAGGAATAACCTTTATAACCTTCAAAACATTTTACAATAAGCTTCAGTTTTCCCAGTTTGAGTTATCCATTTCTACTTGGCTTGAAAATCTCAAAGAAAGCAATCTGCACGTCCAAATAGCTGATAAAAGTGAATCGCACCACTTAAGCATCACGTCAACGTCCAATTAAATGCACTTTGCTCATCTAGAAATTAAAATAAAAGCGTTTCGGCAAAGCAATATTCAATCTCATTCTAGCCACAACGTCCCGTTCGTCTTCTCCACGCGATACGTTATCTACGAAACATGCAGCTGCAAAAGCACGAGCAACAAGTCATGTTTTTGAAACGCACTGAATCCTTACAACGTAACCTCAGTGATAAACAAGCGATAGTGTTGATTTGCGGATTACCACCTCGTAAGCCATATACGTACTTGGGTTATGACAGTGCTGTTGACCTTCATCCGTTGGGTCCACTGGCCCATGTTGGTCTTCTGCTGGCTTTCGATGACATTACTCTCGGGAAGTGCCGGGAACACTTCGTCGTAGCTGGGCAAGGTGGGTTCGTAAACTTCTTGGCCATTCTCCCCTAATAAGAGCAGAGTGCTCGGCACATCTTCGACCCGCACAGCGTTCACAGTCTCCATATCCATGTTCGTTCCAAGTCGTTACAGTACAACTACAAGTACGTGTCAAATATTGCACATCACTTTTCTACTTTAAACTTATAAACAAGTAAAAAAAAATAATAAACTCAAGAAGCAGACAATAATTCACTCAATCTTCCTCTTTCAAGCTGGAAACGAGGAAGTACGTAAAAGCAAATACTAAACCACGTGCAACAATTTGCATTTTGCTTCCTGAACTTTACAATACAACTTTCTCGAAGGCTTAAAATGAAAAGCTATAAACGGATTAATCCATATCCTTTCATAAATGTTTATTGCATCTACCTATATGCTGTCTTCATCAGCATGCACAATTTCCACACATTGTTCAGTTTTATTCATTTTTTTCAAGGGTAGTTATTTCTTTAATATCATTGTGCAGGGTTGCCAATTTTATTTGTCTATTTTCCATAGTTACAAACAAATTCCCAACCATTTCAATTCCAGGCCACTTTTATTTAGACTTTCCTAATGAACTTTATAATTTTGCCATGACAATGTATTCATAATAACTGTATGATTACCTACTTAAATAATTTTTCCAGGTTTCCCAGCCACTTATAAACCTTAAATAGGTCACCAATTGAGACTCTCAAAAATAGAAAAGCTTTTTATCCTACTTATCTCCCTTCCCCCCGACATTCACATGAAGAAAACCTCACAAGGGGCCTTCTAACTTTAAATATACACCAAAAAAATTCACAAAACAAAGATTACTTAGCAAATCTTATTACCCAGAGTTACTCGTTATTGAAAAATGGATGCAAAATTCCAATGCAGGTCATATCAGGTCATGCGGGCAAAAATGAAAGCTTTATCGTGTTGTGGCATTCGTACATTTCACTCCCTTGAACTTCATTTGAAACTGAAGAACGTAGTAACATATGTAGTGCTTCAACTCAATTGCCACGAATACGGATTAGTATAATGCGCACATACATTCACATACACACACAAATTTCGCAATCCAGTTTTTTTTTATTACTACCCGACCCAGATTTAGTTTTAAAAACCCGTTGAAAATCGTCGATCTTTAACAGCGTCGGTTTAATTACAGTTTATCGCACACATCATTTCAAATTGAATTAAAGAATTAATGGGGCAAGAAGGGAATGGAAGATGAGGATTTTTGTCGACGTGTCATAAACGCAATCAAAAATCGGCGCGCACCAAAAAAGTAATCTATTCCCTTCTAAAAACACATGAAGCCGGGGAAAATGGTCAAAATGAAACTTACAGTACTGTAAATCCGTGAAATCCGTCTTAAGATCTGGATATCTTATTCGCGTCCAGTTTACCCGGGCTTGTCTGCGAACGAGAAAAGAGAACGATCGCGACGCGTTCCAAATTCTACAAATTCAAAATGGACAGCTGCTGGCAATTGGCGAATTTTAAACGGGAAAACATTTAGTACGCGCATTCCTGAAAGTCAGAAAATGTCAGTATACCGCTACGCAACAGCCACGTCCCAACGACGAAAAAGTGTGCAAGAAAAGTGCAGCGTGGAGAAACAGGCCGAAGTGCGGACGTGTTTCCTAGGGCGGGATTTTGATGAAATCCACCGAAGCGCCACCAAGAGGAAAATGAAATGCAACGGCGCACCGACTTCCAGCTGATTCTCTACAACACCTCATCAACTGTGTCGCGCCCCAATGGACGAAGACATTTCCCCTCCGACCATTCTTCGCCGCCTTGAAGGCAGCTGACAAATTTACATACATAGTACTACCCTACTACGTATTGTAGTATATTTTTCTTCCTTTCAAATTCTCAATTATCACACTAATTTTTATCTATTAAATTGCTTCAAAAAGTAAAGCAGAAATGTATGGGCATGATGACAAGCCACTGATTGGTTATGTAGTCAAAAACGACTCTAATTGGAGATCCCCACCCCAAACAGTGTACTTTCATTTGTTTTAGCTGTTTTCCAAACTAGTTCCAACAGTTAATTTTAAAATGATAGTGGATATATTTTTTAATCTTTACTGCTTTATTTAATTGTTATTGAAATGAGGCTGCAAAAAGTTGAAAAATTAATAGAAATAATAACAGTAATAACAACAACAATAATAATAAATTAATTAAAAAAATAAATTAAATGATGATTATAGTCCTCCCAACGCAGCTTGATAAAGGGGAGTGGCTAAAAGCAGATTTCTGTTGCGCGATTAGCCTCTCCTGGCCAGGCGTGTCGATGTATAGCGTCACGTCAATGTCAAAAAGTTCAAATGCAATTTCAATAGGCAAAAGTAATCCACAAGCTGCTATTCCTAGATTGGTCGAAATTTTTCTCAAGCTGCGTTGGGAGGACTATAATACTTTCATTGAACTTCTACAAAAAGAAAATGAAAAATAATGTATAACCAACCCTTGACATAACTTAAATGAGAATTACGGTATTATTAACGAATTGTCTACAAGTAACATGTTTGAAAAATTATTAAGGATAAAATGACGTAAACTGGTTGATTAGCGGATGCAGGGGTGAAACACGTGAGAAAAGTCATGGGAAAAATCTTCATTTTCAATTTTTCTCCCCCCTCCCCCACAAAAATGACTGTGTAATCACTATTTCAAATTTATTGTAAACTAATGAATTTTGTATACATGCTGGTACATACATAAAAAAGGCTTATTGCCTTTTTGCGGAAAACATGCGAATTTCAACAGTCTTACTGAATTTAGGTCCTATATTCATAATTTAGTCTTATCTATGTTAGAAAATGTCAGCACATATTCCAAAAGCTTTCAGCATCCTTGTTATTTTAATTACATTTCCATATTTTATGTTTGTGGTAAGTTTGTTTGCAACCGACGTTCCATATTTAGCGGTTGAAAAATTCAAATCTGAATCGCCAGCAAATCAGCGTTCGATATCCATACAAGTCGTTTCGGACTTTCGTAATGGGGCGTGGCTTACGGCACATCAGTATGCAAATTAGAAGATTATACTTATACCAAATCAAGGTGTTCCGCCAACCAAATACGCTTATGACGTCATCAGGCTGCCTTCGTAACCGACCCAAAACGCATTGTGACGTCATTAGGATGCGTTCGTCTCTGATTGGTTGACGGAAAAGCTAGTTCTATATGTACCACAAAATTCTGTGCTATACTATAGTACAATTTATGATAGACTAGTTATAATTTCGGGACAGAACAATAAGTTTTTCCTAAACAACTGGCATGTTTTAAAGCTACCACGTCTGGAAAAGTAATTCGCAGAATAGACGAGGTTTGAAAAATGCTAAGAAGGGGCCTCCACATTTTCGAAAAACCAAATGGCATAGAGCAGCTGCTTAGTCGTTCATCGCCCGTTTCCGCTTTTCTTTTTCTACACTGTATAATAAAACAAATCTGGCGTGACGTCACAGACAATAGCTACAGGTTACTTTCTGCGAGGGTGTAACGAATTTAGTGGGTATGTTTGAAACCGGAAATGACCATCGGATACAATGAACGGCAAAATGCACATCAACAATACGTCATCGAAAACTTGGATTTTGCATCTTGCAAGGTGAGAGAAGAGAGACTTTCTGCCTCCATCCATCCGCATCCATCTAACCACAGCTTCGTAAAACTGTCCAAATTTGGGTTGGCAATCGGGAATCAAAGCCACGCCCACAGGCGCACCTCGCGCCAATAAAACGAGTGTCACGCCTACAACTAGGCAATGACGTAACAGGGACAATTCAAACTTTATGTTTCATCATTAACATAATTGGGAAAAAGAAATAAAATCCGTGTGCGCTACAAACTCTATTGGAATCTCTATTCCAGCAGTTTTGCAATGGACCACCCATGACCATTATAATTAATGTAGTGTCATGTAGTGGAGATTTCCAATAGGGAAACAAAAATTAAAGATTTAATAGTTATAGAACAGATCAGCTTCACTGCAACATATTGAACCCAACAGTAGAACTTCTCTTGAAGCCTACAATAGGATTTATAGCATTTCCATGACAGTATACACCCTGTATAATGACATCACCCGAACTTCCTTTCAACATACAAAACCGTACTTTTAATTTGCATATTATATGGCATAACAAATGTACTTAGCACAGATTCGAAATGACATAACCAGAAAATCATCACGATACATTAATAATAGATGTCCCCCCGGGGTTAAGGAAGGCGTTTTCGGTTGTAACTCGCTTTTTTTTTTGCTCATTTATTATTTTTTTCTCTCTTCTCTACAACCGGCCGTCAGAACGATGACGTCGAATAGCGAGGGCTGAGAGGATGGAGTTCCTCGCAGCCTAGGCAAGGGAAGGGAAGGGCAGGGCAGTTAAAACACGACTGTTTATAAACATTGGCTATCGATCGAAGAGCGACACTCGGCAGAAGACTGCCGTGCGAGCCTCTCGGCTCCAAGTACGGCTGAAAGGGGCATTTTGCCGTTGCCGATGCGCAGACGATCGGATAATCACGTTCGACGATCGTCTGCTGCGCGACGTTCCACGTTTGCCGTTCCACGTTCGGCGTTCCACATTCCAGAAGTCGCGCTTGGAGCAAAAATCACCGACAACGTAGGGCGTGGTCGGTGTCGATGGACCCCGAAAAAGAACGAAGCCAGTTCGGTACGTTGAGAAAAGCAAGCTTATTTGAGCATTTGCGTTCATTTTGTGCTCGCTTTCGAACGGACGCCATTTTTGTTCCACGTTCCATCGATCGAACGGCAGCAAGTTGAAGAAGCAGACGATTTCTATCTCGTGCGTGTTGTTCGTATGAAGCGCCTCTGGTGACAGTTTCTCATTGATTCCCGTGAATTTTGCCTCCAGATTCTCTTTTTCTACGCATCCATCGTAAAAAAAAACACAACCAAAACGAATCAAGTTTTTAACCCTGTGGTCATCTTACTGGGCAGCATTAGATTTTCACTTTGCCTATTCTAATACTGTCAGGTAAAGATGTCGCCAGAGTTTTATGACGTCGTGTTTGTCCTTTGCAGCAACA
Source organism: Glomeris maerens (assembly GCA_023279145.1). Classification (NCBI taxonomy): domain Eukaryota; kingdom Metazoa; phylum Arthropoda; class Diplopoda; order Glomerida; family Glomeridae; genus Glomeris; species Glomeris maerens. The sequence continues at coordinate 4,437 of WWPM01019516.1, read as the reverse complement.
TACACAAAAGTTTTGTGTATTTTTGGTTTGGAACGGAAGTGCGCAGTAGGAATACTACTAGTAAAAATTCGGCAAAAAAGTTGAAAACCAATAAGGTTTACTAATTACATATGCTTAATCCATTTTTTTCTATAGTTTCCGAGGTTTGAAAGTGTCATACAAAAAGATTTTAACTACATATAGTACATACAACCCTTAGAAATGAAGAGGAAAAAAATGTAATTTGTCTCTATAATTTAGAAATAAAATTAGTAAAATTTGCACCCGAATTTGTATGTCGGTTATAAAAAAATACTAAACAAGAGAACTGATTAGAAGCCCATATATGCCTAGGATTGAACTTCTATCGATTTTATTTGGAAGAACCAATGGGAACAGATGTTCAGATTGCCCCACTGTTATCATTGCATCTGAATTGCCTAGCATAAATGCCTTCTTAAAGGTGCGATTATATTAGGCAAATGCCAAGTTTGCCACGAGCAAAATCCCTAGTTTTCATTAAAATAAGTAACACTCGAGTAAAGTTGGCTAATTTCTTGCGTAAATTACTCTTATGTATTCGGTGAAAATGAGTCTGGAATATTCGCATCTGCGCGGAAGACCATACATATACAGTAGTATGTACACATATCATGTCTAATTTTAGAACTTATCCGCCAAAGGAAGACTTTATTTGATATGAGTCACACAGTAAAATTGTATAAATGATGCATCATTCAATTTGCAAGCATTTCCAATTATTCTTCTTTTCAAGTTTAACTATTAACGTTGTAATTTCATTGGAAAAATGCCATTCAACTCTATTTCCTATTTTCATAACGACCAAATGCATTGAATTCCTGAAATAACGACCGATTGATTCGGTCTAGCGTAGCGCCACCTGGTGGTAGACATGCAAAACGACATTAAGGGAAATTCCTGACATTCTAAATTAGCATCAAGTAGGGTGTTTTAATGATTAGAAAACCAGACTAACCGAAAAAAAAATAATCAAACTCGACCGAATTGTACTTTTTCACATAATATGGGTAATAACACAAAAAATGTCTACATTTTACTGTTGTTCACTTGACCCTTTATGTAGTTTAAACCAGTTTTTCTTTTCCTTTTCTAAAACAAGTTTGACAATTTTAAGAAAAAAAAACCCTGAAATGTTTGTTGTTTTGAACAAAGTGAAGCTTTTTTTTGAATAACATTATAATTGGAGCTGGTATGAACTGGTAACTGTGGTGATGTATTGAACTATAAATGAATTTTGTTTTCTCTTCCTTTCTCTTAAATATTTCCATTATTGTCAAAATTGATCTTTATCAGAGCAGCTGGGTGGCACCTATTTTTTTTCAAATTATGGCACTAAACCAAGTCTCACGCCCGTAAACTAATTGTATTAGTTCACACTTTCAGAATAGGTTTGTTAAACAGTATAACATAAGATTAATAATCGATCATAATCACAAGGGGAAACTTGTCATTTGCCAAATTATATGTCCAAATACAGAAAAAAGAATGCACTGATATTTCCTCGACTGAACCACACCTGTTATGGATTTAAGTTTCGTAGGGAATTTCAGATAATGCAACTTTGCTTTGCTTTGCTTTGCAAAAAATCGTTTTATGGTTGGCTGTAAGTATAATAACATGTAATCACTGTATTAAGACTTGTGATCTTTTTGGATCTAAAAAGGGGTGCGACGATACATGGGAATGTTGCCCCGAACCTCTGTCTCCCTGTTACAAAATTATTTATGAATAACCCACTGCGGATGAACACAACCCACTGAGCAGATAAGCAAGCAACAGTTGGCTGACCCAACCTCGCAACTTCTTAAGACGTTTTTTAATTTCGTTCTGGCTGCCATCGGATATATACACAAAATCTCCGATTTCATTCGAGTAGGCCTACTATAGAGCACCATAGGTCACGTGACTCCACCATGACCCTGCACTGAAGCTATAGTATTGTCATTTCCCACGTTTTGTCAAGTTCTATCTGTTTTTCCAGTTGATTTTGTGATCCGAGATGGAAGAAATTGTTGTAGATAAGTGGACAAATGCAACTAAATGTTTAAAAACTGCAAGGTATGATCGCAATTCAATATTAATCTTGCAATCCTAACAAAACTTTACTGCAGTTATTTATTTCAAATCCCCCATTTCATCAAACAAACTGCAGTTTGTGATTTTATCTGACCGTAACAGTCCTGCAGGATTGCAATGGTGTATAGGCAAATGATTTTTTTTAAAGCGAATTGAAAACCTTCTGACAAAAGTTTCATGATCTCTACTTGTTTCGGTTAAATAGCCATCATCAAGAGTACAGAAGCTTAAGAAGTGAATAGTATATACAAAACCGAATCAAAAACACCCGTTGTCTAACTTTTGCTTTTTCCTGGCAGGTTCGAAAATAGCGGCCATTTTTCTATTATTTTCGACATATCTAGCTAGTAGCTCTGGAAACCGGTCGATGGCAGCAAAAATTCCTCGCATTTCTATTCCAAACCACACGGTTGGTTGTTTAGTTGTTACCACCCGGATCACGTGACCAATGTCCAGTGTGGCGAAACGTCAGTAATTAATTCCCCTTTTTTAAAAAAAAAAACTGCATGGCACTTGTATTCATTCTTGCATCAAATGACGACTATATTCGTATACTTGTATAGATGCATATGTATGTTTACTCCACCGAGAAAATATATTACGCAAAAAAAAAGGTTTTGGTGAGTAGATTACACAAGTGCAATGAACCCATACTTGCCCCCCAACATCCAAGGTGGGGGGGGGCTATCCATTAAGCATGTCTTCCCAAAGTGTAATTGATCCGTGCATAAACATAAATTCCAGTTGCAGAAGTTTTCGTGAAGAGGGCGTGGCCATAACTGCGAGCGGTTTTTGTAATACGTCTACTCTGTAATAATAATGAATTTGTTCTTGGCAAAGAAGACAGGAAAAGAGGTGATGGATGACATGCAACCATTTTGTGTGGCTGAAATGTTGATTAGCGAATCGCATGTCTAGTATCAATAAAGGCGTTTGGTGTTTCTTGGATTTTTGGGTGTCATCATTGGGTGCTTTTGCGCACTGCAGGAACGACCACGCCCAACTTCTACACACCTCCTCCCATTATATTATCATTATGCAAAGAATTCCAACACACAACTACACATGACATTGATTGAATTATCAGGCTTCAAAATACGCGTCCCAATATGGCAAACTTACACAGTATAAAACACAAATCAAGTTATCTATGATTGACTTGTGTGAATTTTCATTATCCCATAGTCCACAAGGCATTATTTCCAACAGTTCTAGCTGATTAGTATTTCCCTTGTTTGTTGGTTTACATTTTAGTAAGGACTATCTATGCCATTCTGTGTAACATTCATGTTACCGTTACGTTGCCATGGTATTGGCCGGTCCGATAACCTGCGCATATATTATTCAAATCCCAGAGGCAAAAAGTGGTCAAGCACTTGATCGCCACTCTAACAACACATAAATGCAATCAATTCCATATTTAAATGCATATTTTCATTGTAGATTGCACGGCATGCACTCGTGGCCATCACGCAGACCTTTAACCGAATCTCCGTAAAACCAATACAGTAAAGCCCCGATATAATGATCTCGGATATAACGAATTACAGCTTATAACGAAATTTTTCTATGGTCCCGCCCAACTCTCATAGACATACATGCTTTCATGCATCGCAAATAGCGAATCCCCAAATATAACGAACCCTTTTTACGACCCCTGTAGAAAGAAGTCAATTTATAGCACAGGTATTACTTTTAAACTTGTATAGTACAGTAATATGGCATGTATTCCAAAGTTCTTATTCATTTAACAACAGTACTGTACCAGTACATAAGTTGACGAATTACGAATTTAGTGTAATCACCTTTTCCTGCCAATGTTGAATTAGAAATTCGTTATATCGATTGCATGCAAATGCGCATCAACTGAAATTTACGCTCAAATGTTGCAATTTTGTTGAAAAGATTCGTTAATAATATACTGTATGTGATAGAAGTGAAGCGTGCCATGAAATGAAGTCATTTTTTAGGGAATAGGGGGCGTGGGCGTCGACGATGACGTCATACAGAGCCACTGTTGCCTACTATACGATACTGTCATCAGAGTGTGGAAAATGCGAATTTTCGGTCACTTCCGCCCGGTTTGTAAGAGCTAAATTTGGCCAGGAAGTGTGGAGTGGTCCAACCCCTCCGCTCTTCATAAAATACATGGCCAAAAAAAAAGGTGTAATGGCGGCCATTGCACGTCCACACTCTGGAGCGGCGCCAATGCAACAAGGCGTTCCAAACATTTCCAAACAATGGCGCAAATTATTCGGCAAACAGTAAAAAAAGACTCATCATCACACGTGTTGAAGAATACAGTTTACACTCCCAATGCCATAGTGATTGTTCCGCTTT
>WWPM01019512.1:0-18577 GCA_023279145.1 Glomeris maerens | reverse complement strand
CAGTTCGTACAGCTTGCGGAGCGTCGGGGTCCTTGATGACCGCTGCGTTGCGACGTCCGGAGTAGAGCGGCTGGAAGGCGATGATCCGCGATGCGTGGTCCTGGTGGATCCTGGAAGATGTGTCGACTCGCTGCTCGGAGATCTAGACGTGTCCTGCGGGAGGATTGCTGCGTCGTCGCTGATGCTCGGTGAGTTTGACGTCGATCCCTTGAAGTCCGTAGTCTGCTTCCGACGGTCAGGGTTACGGGCTTATTCAAGTCAAGGGAGTAATTGATACCACAAGCCTTTTTAGGGGCTTTTATTTCCCAAGACAGGGTTTGAGCAAAGATTGGATCACATACAGTATTTGTTCACCTTATTTATTGAAAAACTATAGGCGGTGCCCTGTAGAGGCTGTACTGCTGCACTAGGCAGCTGCTCAACTGATTTGTACTCAGGTGGGCCCTTGTATTTATATGAAAATAACACAAAGGAAAGGCGGGGCTAAACGGATTAACAAAAGAATGCTCGCTTCTTTGCAGGTGTTTAGCCCGGGGCGGAGGCGACATGGATCCCCTGGTGGTAACCTGAGGAAGGTCCTATGCGTCGGAGCGCCCTCGGTGGCGAATGCGGACATTATGGAGAAGGCCTGCTGAATTGGGCCTGACCAAGCGCCACTATACACATGTGGTGAAAATGTGAACTACCACATGTTGACTTAAAACTGAGTTATATCGCTAGTTTTAAGTTAACATATCGTTTAAGCGGATTAAATCGATACATTAGATTACTAAGATCGCGTCTGAACATAATTGTATGTTTGTAGAGACACATTAAACGAGTTTGAATCGAAACTACGTGTTTGGCGATCTTTCTAGGCCTAGGCTTAGGCCTATGTAATATGCGCGTTGATTTACCATTGGTCGTGACGCGGCGCGGAGGCGTGGCCGGAGCGATCCTGTTGGCTGCGGGAACCGTACATGTAAAAAGCGCTTATAACTCCTAAACGGTGCGTAATTCGTGTTGTTAACATAGACCCCAAAAGTGTTCGGAACGACGAGTTACAATGTAATGGACCGTGTACGGAATTATATAGAATTAGGCGGATGACCGGCACTGATCCGCAGTCCCTTTCGGTGGAAGAACACAGTGTGCGGCCCGAAATAAATGAAAAAAATCGGGACCGTCACAACACCATCCTCACCCATTGGAGTAACTTTCTACCCCACATCTTCTGGGGAGCGCCTGGAGAATTCTATTGGCGGTTTTGAACTGGACATCACCTCGCAGTACCAGTTCGAAGGCTTGCAGTTACTCAGCTGTCATCGGAAATTCCTGTGCAAGTAGTTGTGAGTGATTGATGCTGTGCCACACTGACTGCGATGCTGGATGTCATTTCAATACCTCGTTCACTTTCAATTGTTGTTGGATTAATGTCATCCAACTAACTTTTTAACAGTTGTTATTAATATCTTGGGGGCCGTTCACATACCACGTGGTCAATATTTTAACCTTTTTGACTCCCCCTCTCCCTTGTGGCCAGCTGTGGTCAATTCTCATACCCCCCTGAATACCACGTGGTTATCTTGCTAACCCCCCCCCTTCAACTCATAATAATAATAATTTCATTCGTTATAATAATGCCAGACATATTGTAACATCACCCAGAGTATTGTATGTAGGCTATATCTTGTTTTGAATAAATTGTCAAACTGTGATTCCATTTTTCAAAGTTAAAAAATGGCACCATGAAATAGAAATTGTCCAATTGTCGTAAACAATGTGACGTCATGCATGCCATGAGAGTAGGAAAATGCTGAAGTGCCGTTCATGTTTTTATTGCTTTTATTAAAATTATGTTGCATATTGTTTTATGGACCACATGGTCATTAATAAAACCCCCACCCCCCACCCCCCTGTGTGGCCAGCTGTGGTCATTTCATATACCCCCTTCCCCCCTAAGCTGGCCACGTGGTATGTGAACAGCCCCTTGTTAAAATAAAAGTTGTTCTTGGGTTCAAACCTCACCTATCATTATTTCGTGCACCACAGTATGTTTGTGAAATTTGAATATTTTGATCCTGGATGTGTGTTAGTAACCATACAGGGTGGAAGAAAAGTCCTGTTCTTTTGGAAATAACAATGGGAAGTGCATTGTTTGGTTTCACTACTGGTGTGCATTATCTGTGACCTTGAGAATTGGTTTCTCTGCATTGGGTTTCTGCCAATAGGTTTATAGTTCAAGTTTGTCTAATGTGCATAGTGAGTTCAAAAGTGTGTACCCAATCATCAAAGTCCCTAACCATGTATTTAAAAACTCATTATCATTGTGAAGTCGCAGAGTATCAACTAAAAACCTGTATCGGGTAGTGTATCGATACATATCGGTATCAAACACAGAATCTGAAAACATACATGAAAACAACAACAAGCAAGAGTATTCACTAACTATGTACTGTAATAGAACATTAACTGATGGTGAGCTATCATACTAACTTAAATGCCATATCGGACTGTATATCGATACATATTGGTATCAAGCCAAATGCATGTATAAATCTTACCTTTGAGTCATTGTAGAGGATGATAAAAAAGACAACAAGAGCGAAGGAGAATACATCAAGTATGCGTAAACTGAGAATTCACTTTCTATGTACGGTATTAGAAAAATAATAATGATGTGGAGGTGGCGTATCAACTAAAGTGACGTGTCGGATACTATATAGATACATATCCGTATTGAACCAATGTAAATCTAAAGGTCAAACATTGAATAGTGGTGTGGAATTTGCAAGGCTTTTTAACATGGTTGTAGGGAATTCACTATACTTTTGGCATACCATAGGTGCGAAAAGGCAAAATCTCTCTTCACCATTGGAAAAATTATGTTCAAGTCCAAGATTCAGTCATATATTGTTTTTGTTAGCTTACACTATCAACTTAGTATACGAGGGGGTACCCAAAAGTAAGTAGACTGATTTATTTGTGGTCCGAGTTTTTGCAGTTCTGCGTTCTGCCGGTAGGGGAATGTAGTATAATTTCATACCACTCGGTTACCCAAGTTCCGTCCCAAACAAGTATTTCGTTTATTTGGTGCGAATTGTTTAATGAGAACTCTTTTGAATATCCGTCGTTTTTGCAATGGCGGAATCTAATGAACGCCCCTGCTCACACCAAAGTTTGCACATCAATTTTAATTAAAAAAATAATATAGCCCTTTTGCCCAACCCCCAAATTCACCTGACATTGACCCTTCACCTTGTTCTAATTCCCTGAATAAAAATGGACATGAAAGGAAAATGTTTTGGCGACGTTAGTGAGGTGAAGAAAAACGACGAACACACAAAACAGTTCTCACTAAAAAAAATTAACACCAAATGAACGAAACATTTTTAGGACGAAACTTGGATTACAGAAAAGTATGAATGTATTTTACACTCTCCTAACGGCAGAAGGCTGAACTGCAATAACTCTAAGACAAAAAGTCGGTCTACTTAGTTTTGGGTACTCCTACGCATGCGGCCCTCCAGCGTATTTTATGCAGCCCGTTGGCATGTACGTGTTGCTATCCTACGCCAATGTTAATTTTTTTAGATTATAATTTTTGATATATTTTTGAAATTTTATTCCGAGTACCGGTTTTATTCGAACAATACTCGTCCTCGAGCAATACTCGCCCTCGATTAATACATGCAGCAAAACCAGGAAGTTTGCAATAATACCCGCCCTCAAATTGCACCTGCGGGTATAATTTGAGACCAATATAGATTTATTGTGTCAAATGCGGGGACTGCCAAACCATCTATATTGGTCACATCCGCCGACAATTTCACAAACGTTTTCTTGAACACACTAGAAATAACCCTCAATCCAACTTCAGCAACCACCTCTTACTTGCCGGACACAACCCTAAATCCGCAGAATTATTTATTTTGCAATTGGAAAGCAAATGGCACAAACTGAAATCGTTAGAAAACCTATTCATACTGAGTGGCAGGAAGTCCCCCTGATATGGTTTGGCTAATGACTTTACCAGCCCCACTATGAGCACGCTCATAAAGTGGTTTGACCGCCAGTGTTCACTCACTTAGTCCCTCGATCGCAATGTGGCTACCTCGCTGTTGTAATTGACTGCGCTTCCCTCTCTTTACGTGTCTCCCTCGTCCGTTTACTGTCTTACATTGTGAGACATAAACAGTTACACCCCTCGTCGTTACCTGCTCATGTTTGTATCGGACTCCGTCATTTGTAACATGTCGTGGGTATGAATGCCGGTTTCTTAATTCTTAAGTGTGTATTAATCGGTCTCTTCTGCTAATGATGTTGTATTATGTAGCGTCGTTGCCCTGATGAAGGTTCATGTTTATGAACCGAAACCGGTTGCCGTAAATAAAGGACGGGTTTCGTCCTTGAACACTTATGAGTAAAGGATTCATCTCCTCTTGAAAAAGTTGTTTGAACTCATAATTTTCCACCACTGAAATGGAAGTGTTATACCAGTTGACATAGGAGGTTTTTCAGTTTTCATTGATACAAAAATGTGGCTGTCATCTTAGTTATTAAAATGGTGTTGGTTCAAAAAAATTGGTTTTTAGTTTTGTAAAACGCAATCTGTTGATACAGTTCAGTAGGGTCACAATATCAAGCCGCATTTATTGTAAAACATTCTTCGATGATATAGACAATTTGAATTAGCCTGCATAATAAACTACAGAACTTCCTCTGTCAGGTAAATCACTCTTTTTTTAATGACTAACTGGTATAGCGAGAAACAGCTTTGAAATCGGGAAATTAATTTTTAATAACCCTGCATATGCAGCCCCTGAAATACAATAAAGTTTTCAATATGGCCCTCTGTAGAAAATGTTTGCCCACCCCTGCCCTACGGAGTATTATGCTCAATATACATAAGTGAATACCATGTAAAATCATGTACATGCATCTACAGTCCTCCCTCGTTAATCCGGCAGATAGAAGACCAGAGCACCGCCGGATTATCGAAAACGCCGGATTACTGAAAATTAACTAATAATGACGAATTTTACCATCAGAAACTACGTTTTATTGTACACAAAGCATATACAGGACATGTATGATGCACTTTTGTATTGAAGGTTGAAGGTTAACGAGCTAAAACAGTACAAATAAAGAACAAATTTACTTGTTTTGTAAAAGTACACATACAGTACATTATTAATATTACATTCAAGTGGAACGCACAAAATAATTATCAATATTTCTCCGTTTTTTATTTACCTCTCGACAAGTTAACTAAAAAAATTTCAAAAGGAAGGCCAAAAAACACCGGATTACCGGAGGCGCCGGATAATCGAAGGGCCGGATTATTGAGGGAGGACTGTATTCGCAATTCTATAGTAAACGCTATAACATAATACACTTATATACTACACATAGTCCAATAACTATACCTCATTCCACCATGGCATTGCAGCATGGAGCCTATGGGAGACAACAGCGCTCCGGCTAGTCGCTAAAATTTAGGTGTAATTAGCCAAGAAGTAGTCCCCCTGTAATAATTTGCAGGAGAAAATTCGGGCGTCAACGAGAAGGCGGTCGCCATTTTTACGGAAAAGCGGAACTGAGTATTCATCCGCAAGCCTTTTTTCCTTTATTTAGCAGGAGCGCTGTTGTCTCTCATAGGCTCCATGCTGCAATGCCATGGTGGAATGAGCTATAATTATAGCCACTGTACGTTATTATACAGTACACTCAAACATCTAAATACCCTTGTACTCCACACATTTCATTCATATAGTCTTCTGTTGACTATGTAGAACCAAAGAATTACACTATACACTATCATACATCTATGCACTTATGAACTAATATAGTATACTCTATACACCCTACATGCACTTTAGCTTTAACTCTCGCATTTTCGCTCTCCACCTAACTTTCTAGCATTAACGCTCTCGACTTAACTATTTCGCTTTAACTCTCTTGCCTTAACTATCTCGCTTTAACTCTATCGCTTAAGCTCTGTCACTTAATCTATGTCTAAACTTTGTTACTGTAACTCTGTCTCTTAAACTCCATCGCTTTAAATGTCATTGTTACTCTCTACACATACTTCTAAAATCAAATGCATCATTAGATGTACTTAGACTTTTCTCACTTTATTACTCATTACATGAACATGCATCAACACAAACTTGCAATCACGCACACTCACGCATATTCACTACATGCACAAACACATACTTGCAATCAAAAAGTTGCAAACCAAATCATGCAAACAAATCAATGACTGGAATATTCTCCGTTACCCATATTTGGTTCAATATTGTAAAGATGTGACACGTGTTTCGGCCCACACACGAGGCACTCATCAGGCATCAGAACCAATTCTGGCTCCAACACGGAGACCCATAGTCAAAACATCTCAATTATATGACTAGCCTCACCTGGCAATGGACAGTAGCCAGCACGGCCAAGTTGTTAGAGCCTCCTCCTCTCACACAGGAGACCCGGGTTCGAATCCACACTGTGTCTGTTGGTGAAAATATTAATGATCAGATTTTCTTACGTTAATTTGGTATCCGTGTTGGACCCGGAATTGGTTCTGATGCCTGATGAGTGCCCCGTGTGTGGGCCGAAACACGTGTCGCATCTTTACAATGTTGAACCAAATATCGGTAATGGAGAATATTCCAATCATTGATTTATCAGTAACCCAAAGTCAAAACATCTCAATTATACTTGCAAACAAAAGTTGCATACCAAAATTTGTAAGCAAAAAGTTGCACACCAAAACTTGCAATCACACAACACAGCACAGCCAAACTTGCAATCACGCACACACAACACAAACACAAATTCACACTTGCAAAATCACGCATGAACAACCAAACACTTGAATAAAACACACAAACACAACACACAACCAAATCCACACATGCTACATTCATACATATAACTTTGTCGCTGTTATTTTGCAACTTGGACAATATATGTACTTTTTATACGAGATAAACTTAAAGATACATCTATACAGTTATACACCTTAATTATACAATATTCTATACATAAACATTCATCTATCATACATTATCCGTTCTTAACTATTGTTCTTAACGTTTGTACTGCATTTTACTTCACAAGCTCGTATCATGTAATACAGTGAAACCTGTGTAATGTGAGCACCTGCGGGACCAGAAAAATGTGCTCAAATTAGACAGGTGCTCAGTCTATCCAGGTACCGCTTAAAACATGCGGTTTAAACATAAACAGTATGCACTATACATCTGGCATAATATGTACTGTACTACACTAAAGAAAAATAATCAGTGATCGATTTTTGTTTCTTTGCGGACTTGATGATTTTGTCTTCAAGCTTGCTCTGGGCGGTTTAAAACAGCGGCTCATTCCATTGTCCATAAGATCCAGAGCCTCTTTCTTTTCTTCCAAAGTTAGCCCAATGTATTTTTGCTAGACATTTTCTCCACTGACGATGTATTAAATTAAAAACAGCTGAATTCGCAACTCAATCACAGGCGGTGGTGCTGGCAAGACAGAAAAAAACAAGTGTTGCTGCTCATTCTACACAGGTATATTGGTCGCTGGGATCAATCAGGGGTGCTCACTGATCACAGTAGACAGGTGCTCATTCTATACAGGTATCTTGCAATGAAAAGTCTATGGGACTCGTCCGGGATATAAAAAAAGTGCTCATTTTGGGCGAGTGCTTAGTCTATCCAGGTGCTCAAATTTACAGGTTTTACTGTATTAGCTTTGCACAATCATGTATATTATTTGTTCTTTATATTTTGGTAAATACCGTTGGATGATGTTATTAGTGGGGAAATCCACTGAGACACCCCATTTTCTCAGAATGTAACTCATTCTCACATAACAGTTCAACGATATGTAAGTGTGTTCAGCATTTTTTGTACATTGTTCGCTCTTGCAGCGACTCCTCTCTCTGTTAGTTCTTTTTTTCCGATGCATGACTTTTAACGATGGTCGCTTTTTCCCACCCGAGATTTGTGGATCTGCTTTAAATCGTTGTTTTCAAATGCTGAGGTACGTCCGATATTTGAAATTGTTAATTTAAAATCGTCACTTAAATTTGAATTGTATCAATTTTAGTTGCAAGTGTAAGTTCTGGACCTGATGATGACTCACTGTAGAGTCGAAACTAGTCGTCTAAATAAAAACACACATAGTGTTTCTTGAAGTTGTGAGGAAAGGATCTCTTTGGATTTTATCATCATTATCTCACATTTCCACGCTCTTTCTTAATGACCGTATGATTCATTAATACTCTATACATGTCTCATTCATATATTATTTTCCATTGACTGTGCAGAAACAAATAATTGCAATATACAAACCATACATGATTACACTTATATACTAATGTATATGTTACTGGCTGAGACGACACTCCGGCTGTGTCAACTCAAACCGACAAAAAACCGATATTGCAGACACGGCGTATCCACGTCGGCTATGTCGGCACAACCCAACGTCGCTAGGTGGCGCTGCGGACTACAAATACCGATCATGTGCCGAATTGCGGAATGACTTCGCGCAGCTGCTCTGTGATTGGCCGAAATCATCTGCGCTTTCGCAGATACAATAAACAATTCTTCTCATGCTCTGATTATCAAAAAATTTCAATTAATGTTTATTAAAATTTCAAACAACAAAATGGAATTTGTATTTTGATATTGAAATAAATTTTGGTTGTATCATTGAAATAATTACCACAATTTACAAGTGCCAACAAATTACTAAATTATACTAAATATCTGATATTGGTAATGAAAAGTAACTGTAATTAACATTTTATAAATTTTGTTATTTATTATATGTAGTTAAAAATTAAGAGCAATGTATAATACGGAAATTGGAATATTTTCGATTTTTTAATAGCACAAAAACGATTTCATTTATTTGTTCAAATGTCAAAATACATTATATATCTACATAAAATTAATATGCAATACAGAATACACTATTACATGCAATGCAATACAAGTAACAAGGGAAACCGATTTTTGAAACAGTACAATTAATTACCAGAAGGGATTAATAATTACTCCCATCACAACGTTTTTTTTATACACATACTCTGTGTTCCATGCTACACATTTATTCAAATGTACTGAACTCTCTGTCGGGCGCACCCATTATCTGCCTGAGTTCGGGCGCAATGTGCCTGGCAGGCACTGATTTGAAAGTGGTGGTTCTTATCAACCTACAACTTAATAAATTTAAATACAATGTACTGAGCCTTTAAGGGATGCATACTAATGAAATAAATGAAATTTTATGCAACAAATACGTATAGTGACTTAAAAATAAGAAGAAATATTATATTTCTGCATCGGATGCCCATTTTAACTCGAGTTCAGGCGCAGATCGCCTGAGAAGCACACTGTTTGAAAACTGCCCATGAAATCTGTTCTAAGTAACTTAGAGGAAGAAACGGAAATTCCTCACCCTCGCAACAATGTGTATAAAGAAACTATGCATTCATACAAAGAGAACATTACGTCAATTTAGAGGGATTAATGATGGACTACTGACCTTCGAACCACACCGTCTTTGGGCGCAGTGGGCGTGATAGATCAAAAAGCTCTTTTGCGCCTCTCCAAGGAAGTGGGGGGAAAACTGCCCACATACGTTCGGTTCCCTCTAAAAAGTTGGGAAGGTACTGAAGCTAGAGGAGAGGCTGCGGTGTTTGACTTGCAGATCCCCACAAATCTTTTATAGGTGAAAGCCCTAAGTGGGTTGAAGGGGTGCACCAATTATGTGGATGCCATGAGCAATGGTCATCGAGATTTTGACCGTTGAACTTTGGGGGCTTTCTTGGACTGTAATATAATGCACTTTCATCACGCTGTCTGCCATTCGTTATTGTGGCGTAGTTGGATAGGCAGCTACCTGTGATGCAGGTGATGGCAAGTTCGAATCCTGCTACAACTTTCATTTTTTTGCATCAAATTGCTTTATTTTGCAAGTTGTACTGCCAAAAATGATTTTCCAACATTTTGTTGCTATCGAAGTGATTTTTCATGCAAAAAACTATAAAAAGATTGTTTTGTAGATTAATGTTGTATGCATTAGATTAGATTTTTGCATACAATTATCTAGATATACCAATAACATAATTACAACAGTTGTCATTTGCATGAAAAATCACATGAATCACAACATTATGTTCGAAAATTATTTTTGGGCAGTACAACTTGCACAATAAAGCAACTTCATGCAAAAAAAGAAATTTGTAGCAGGATTCGAACTTACCATCACCTGCATCACAGGTAACTGCCTACCCAACTACGCCACAATAACGAATGGGAGAGAAATGTGATGAAAGTGGATTATATTGCAGTCCAAGAAAACCCCCAAAGTTCAATGGTCCAAATCTCGATGACCATTGCTCATGGCATCCACATAATTGGTGAACCCCTTCAGCCCATCTAGGGCTTTCACCCATAAAAGATTTGTGGGGATCTGCTAGTCAAAACACAACAACCTGTCCTCTTGAGTAGGAGAAGTTTTGATACTGGGAAGGGGAAGAGGGGGAAAAAAGTAATTGCTGTGCCCGTCAGATCAGGCGTGCCCAATGGAGGGTTAAGTCTTTTCTCACTTGGTGTTATTTTCAATTTAACTTAACCACTTTCACTCTGCAACTTCAACTTTCAAACCCATGCACATGCACATAGATTAGACTTTATATGATTGTTGGCGACTTTACACATGATCGTTACACATTTCGTAACTTAGACTTAGAGTTTAGACACTTTGTTAGCTGGACTTAGACTTTATACACCCATTACTCTAGCTTAAAATTTTTACTTTGTAAGTTACATTTTGTTACTCGCTACACTTATACTCAAACACACCAGTACATTACATTTTGTTACTTAGCTCTGTCACTTCAACTTTCGCCACTTTAACTTTGCCACTTTTATAGTGCAACTCTCAATTTAACAATGTCACTATAGCATTAGTGTACAAGGTGCGTAAATAAAGTAATGAGACTGATAGCATTGCGTTCGATCTGGCAACACTGAGCTTCCCCTTTGGAGGGTAGGAAGGCCAACATCTGAAGCATCATTGATGCAAGTTTGAACACCCTGGAATCATTTGGTGATCCATAGGAATTCTTTACATGAATGGATTTTTCTAGAGCGTTTCGAAAATGAGTGACATTAATTTTGAGCAACGGTGCGCTATCAGGTTTTGCTTCAGACTTGGACACAATGCAACTAAATTTTGCAAAACTGCAGCAGGCCTACGGAGACAGTTCTTTGTCAAGGGCCCAGGTTTTTTGGTGGTTCCAGGCATTTTCAGAAGGAAGAGACTCTGTTGAAGATGCACAATGAAGCGGAAGGCCTTTATTTTTAAGAACTGATGAAAATATCAACTGAATCCGGGATCTTGTGCGTTCAGATCGTCGGTTGACTGTTAGAATGATCGGTGAAGGGTTGAATTTGAATCGCACCACCATTCCTTTTGAAAATGCCTTCAACCACCGAAAAACCTGGGCCCTTGACAAAGCACTGTCTCCAAGGCCTGCTGCAGTTTTGCAAAATTTAGTTGCATTGTATCCAAGTCTGAAGCACAACCTGATAGCGCACCGTTGCTAGAAATGAATGTCACTCATTTTCGAAATGCTCTAGAAAAATCCGATTCACGTAAAGAATTCCTATGGATCACCGAATGACTCTAGGGTGTTCAAACTTGCACCAATGATGCTTCAGATGTTGGCCATCCTGCCCTCCAAAGGGGAAGCTCACAGTGTTGCCAGATCGAACGCAATGCTATCAGTCTCATTACTTAATTTACACACCTTGTATATTCTGTGCAGATGCATAGTAGAGCATAAAGTAATCCTTTGGTTATACATAGTCATTAGAAAACAATATATGAATAAAACATGTATAGAGCAGAGATGAATCGTACAGTCATGTGTACAATGCCATACTTGGTTGTGCAAAGTTAATAAATAGTATTATGTATGTACCTGCTGAATTCGCATAATTAATCCAGATTAATATATTAGATGACACAAAATTGAGCAGTGAAATGTAGTATGAAATGTTAGACAAGAGGTGAGAACATCGTTTTTAAAATATTGGGCTTGGAAAACTATACAGTTTGTGTTTAACATAACAATAACACGTACACGTGCATAATTACGGAAAGAGCTACTAGGTAGGTATCAATGAATCCAAAGTCAAACCTACTAATTAACTTTTATGCATATAGAAAACGGGTAGCCAGTCTGTAATACACCTTCCAATACGGGATTTAAATGATACTCCACCTTCACAATGATAATTAGTTTTCAAATACATAGTTAGGGATTTTTGATGATTTGGTACACACGCTTTTGAATACAATTTAAAATGTTCAGTATGCCAATTAGAACAACTTGAGAAATATACAGAAAGCCTAGTGGCAGAAACCCAATGCAGAGAAACCCCTTCTCAAGGTCACAGATAATGCACACCAGTAGTGTAAACAGACAATAGACTACCCACTGTTATAACAGATGGACATGACTTTTCTTCCACACGGGATGCCTAATACCACCCATCAAGGAACAAAACCTTCAAATTTCACAAACCTACCTTTATTTTAACGTGAGATTTATGTATTAATAAAGTCCAATTTAATGAATTCATTCTCACTCACATGTTTTATTTCGCATAATAGATTATAATATTATTTTTCTAATACTGTACATAGTTAGTAAATTCTCACTTCCACGTACTTGATGTATAATCCCTTGGTAAATTTTAACCTTATTTAACCTCCGTATGACATCACAGTCAATATGTGAGGTACAAGTTATCCTGAGATAGTTTAAGATTATACATTTTCTATTATATTTCCAATAGTTAAAACTTAATCGATTCCTTCTCTATTTCTATCAATATGTTTTAATTGATACAAACACTTTACTCTCAATGATTTTTGTACTTATACTCCATCCCCTCAAATATAACACATGTGCGATAATCTACTTGTATTAGGAGTAATAAAGGCTTTAAGGAAAGAGCCTTGGGGAGATTTGTTAGTGTCCGCCTGCAGAGAATTTGGCCCTTACTCCCCCTCAGCCCATCACCACTCTTAAAAAATAAAAACAAAGATGGCGCCTTATGATACATGGGATTTCAATGTTTTGTTTAAATTCACTATGGCTTCAATGTTAGAAATACAAGATAGTGACCCTATGACAAGATGGCGTCTGTTCCAGGATTCTGCATCAGGGATTCCACGTCAGGGATTCTGCGTCAGGGATTTCGCGGCAGGGATTCCGCGTCCAGGATTCCGCGTCACAAATCAAGGGGGCAAGACTTACTACAATTTGATTTATTCAAGGATTATGTTATCAAGGAAAACACCAGGTCATATTTGCTACATGAAGGAGAGAAGTAACCCAAAATTTCATTTTTCTCGCTGAAGAGCATATGGGCCAAAAGGGGTATGGCCAAGATATGGTTAAAGCATTCCTATTGATTAATAAATGGAGCGTTTCTATTGGTCGGTTTGTGCCCAGAGGGGTGATGATGCCAACAATGTAGGTTGGGGAAGGGGGCCTGCACCACGTAATCGCCAGGTGGCAATTTCAAGGTCAAAGATCATTTGAAGGTCATTTGACGTTATATGGCTTTCCTATACTACTTAGGGGCAATTGTATAGTTATATAAGCACTATTAACTGGATGCGCACATTAACAATCATGCTACAATACCAAAAGATATTCGCATGGTCATATTTGCATTCAGCTCCTTAAAACACGTGAAGAAAAAATCCTCGTTGCAGTTAAAGAATGTTTACCTCTAAAATTAGATTTAGGCATGTGTCATCAAGCGAAATCAAACAAGATTTTGTAAAATCAAATTTGCGCTGTAAGAAACTGCAACTATATGCTTACAACGTTGAGTTAATCTAATAATCTAGGAATTAGAAAATTTTATAATTTATTTAACTTTGTAATCGCTAAAATTACACAAGCATTAAAAATTATGAAGTTGTAGACTATCAGACATATATTTGAGTTATTACATATTGAAACTGATTCTCTGAATATGCGCTGTTTAGTGAAGCTGCCGAGTTTCATGCGAAAATGAATAAAAATGAGCCTCAAATTTCCGATGAGACCTAGCAAAGAATAATTGCAAGAAAGCATGCGTGCAAATATCAAGGTGTGATACAGACTAAGGAATTTCTAATAACTGATCGTGCTAAATATTATCCTTGTTATAAAATGTGTGTGTCATAGTCATCATACTGAGCGTTGGAATGAATCATCTGTTACATCATGTCCGACTAGTAAATAAACACCAAAAATATCCAAATATTTGTTTACTTTTTGCCATAAAACATATTATATATTGTAATTACATTTAAACATAATCAAAATACTCAAGTAGTTTTCTCTCAGTATGGCATACAAATTTCTGCTGATACAATACGACCCAACTTTGCGTCTCTTATGTGCATGGTAGGTGTAAAATATATTTTCCTTATCGACATTATCGTGTTTTTCCATTTCTTGAGAATCAATCCAGTCACCACATTTCGTCGCACAGAGAAATCAGGTCATCACTCTTTGACGTTGTCATCGACATCTCGTTTCTTTCTCGAATTCATAATCTTAAGATCTCCTAGTTCACCTCGTTCTCGAAATGCACGGTATTCGTTGTAGTAGATCATACTTGTATATTCACCGCCTTTTACATTTGTTGAGTGGGTATTTTCAATTACGGCAACGCAATCGGAGTAGGTCTTCTTCAACCACTCTCAAAAGATCTCAGTTTCTTGTCGTGCGCAGTGTGGTAGTCCGTATCCTCTGTAGTGTTTGTGGAAACCACAGTTTTCACTAATCTCACTGTATGCAAGCATGTCAACATCATTATAGCGTGGACAATCGAGGTTTTCAATGTTCAAATATGCAATGTCCAATTTTGTAAGAAGGTCCTTCTCAATATGTTCACCCTTGTAACCAACAACAGAACGGATTGGATGCTTATACTTTTCTTACAGCATGGAAACAATATTTTCTATTTTTGTGAATTTTGCGCGTTGGCTCATCCATATCAGTTATGCAGAACATACCATGCACCCGGGTGAATGCGCAATACTCTGCTGTTCTTTTATCATCATCGTTCAAGGAATTTAGGTACAGTCCTCCCTCGATAATCCGGCCCTTTGATAATCCGGCGCATCCAGTAATCCGGCGTTTTTTTGGCCTCCCTCATGAAAATTTTTTCGTACATTTGTCAGGAGGTAGGCATTTATTATCGCTGTGCGCGATGTTAATTGTGTCTAGTAGAATTTAAGTTAACTCGTCCTTATTACCTCTACCTGCAGCTTCGTCTATAATACAGTGGAACCTGTCAAAGTTGAACGCCCAAGATAAAAAAAACGTTCAACTTATACGAGTGTTCAAGTTAGACAAATAAAAAAATCCGAGAAAAAACATTAAATTTTCTTGAAAATCATGGGAAAAGTTGTTTGTCTCCAATTATATATTTTTTCTTAATCTGGAGCAGCAACATGTTTTCATATGCTGAAGCATGTTGAAACATCGTTATTCATAGCATAATCTTTCAATTTTTGATCCATATCTAAGGCCTCTTGACTTGAAATGCAGGGTAGTAGTACAGGTGTAATGGGCAAAGTCTCACTCTCTTTGTTTGGGGTTGAGGCAGGTTGGATAAAAGGGAAAAGTTCATCTTGAAAGGGTTCAAAAGTGTGAAAATGTCATTGAGTGGACTCAAATTATGTTCAAGTTTTAAGATGGAGGGGTTCAACATAAAGAGGTTCAGCGCAATGTTATGTCTATGGGCAAACGTGCAGCAATATTTACGTTCAATATATGCAGGTTTTCAAGATGAACGGGTTCAATTTATACAGGTTCCACTGTATTGTTACAAAACAAGTAAATTTGTTCTTTATTGGTATTGTTTCATCTCTTTAATCTTCAACCTTCAATACAAAAGTGTATCATACATACCCTATATGCTACGTGTACAAAATAATATAGTTTCGGCTGTTTAAATGCGTCATTATTAGTAATTATCCGGTAATCCGGCGTTTTCGATAATCCGGCGGGGGGGCTGGTCCCATATCTGCCGGATTAACGAGGGAGGACTGTATATAGGAAGATCGAATCGATATACAACACTTTCCAGAGCAGTTAATGCAGCATTGCGTCGTGTCGTCACTTTTATTGGGCGGCGGTCCGGCTCTCTTTGTCCAGGCTAGACTGATGTCGCGGAGACTTCAGATGATTTTACGCAATTAATGATTTATTCTCCATTAGTTGGGACGATCCCTCAAAAGGTGAAACGAAGACGGACGAGCTCGACCCTCTGCTTCTCACGGTGGGTGGCTCGCGGTGGCTGAGCGAACTTGACGGACTCTCTCGCCTTCCTTTGCGAAGTAGGCTTGGAGATATCGCGGTCAGTAGGCGGGCATTCCGATACATCGCCACAGGTGGGAAAATGTGGTATACAGCCCCAGGGCGGAGGCAACACTTTCTCCCTGTATAAATGGGGATGACCCGTAATGGCGGCTGATCAAGATGGCGGCGATACATTTTCAAAATGGCGGACTACAGCGGTACGGTTAACAGAGTTTATGTTATGGATGGCGATCACGTAGTGATGGCGCTCGGTGGCCAAGTAGCGGACTAAGCGATTACACTGTGAGTATAGCAAGTTTGCTTAGTAGTATAAAGTCCCGTAGGTTAAACTTGTTGATCTTTCTAGTGAAGTTATGTGATTGATAACTTACATATATACGAGTTAATAAAGTTATATTTATGTTTAACTCAAGTTACTAGTGAAATATTAGATCGATGTATAGCCTCAATTACGATCGTTGTGGCGATATTAACGAATACTGCGCGTTTACATATAGCGAGTGGGCGGAGCCTAAGTTCGTAAATCGGCAAATAGCGACGATCGGCGTGTAATGCGAATATAAGGAGAAAACCGAGCAGTGTTTAGAGGTGGTAAGAGAATCATGATGGTTCGCAAAAAAGCGGAACCGCCACAGCATATTCCAAATCTCATGCTTTGAATTTGGCGTTTACATTAAATCCATCAAGGTCGATGATCATGCACAATTCGTCATTGGCAACCCATATATTTCAAAGAAGAGTACATTTTGAAGCTTGTAAGAAAGAGAAACACACCTTACCTTTTTTGTCATTGTAGTTGAATCTAAGTTGAGATGGTATTCAGACTTCATGATAGTCCTATACCCTTGTGATGTCACTTTTTTTTTGACCAATGGTATGAGAGGGTACCGCCTAGTGGACTAGTAACAAGTTTATTTTATTGTTCATAAATTTTATGTTTCGTTTGAATGAGTCATAGGGCACCATACTTTTCTTGTTATTGCTGTTTAAAGTCCAAAACAACAAGTTTACAATGTGACATCAAGGAATGATTAAGATAGGGCACAGTCCACTCCTCGTTTCTTGGTGCTCCTCCATTAAGTTCTACTCTACCAAAGAACAAGACCTAAATATTGGTAAGCCTACAATATTTTGACTTCGTTTTATCATAGTTCATGAGTTTTATTTCACTTGTTACCCCATCATACTATGCTCTTAGACTGATTTGAACACCAGTATTGAATTCTCCCTCGTGGATAAGGTTTGTTTTGTGACCACGTATGTATTGATGGCTTATTATTATTAGCCCCATATTTGGACAATGTATATGTATGAATATTTAAATAATGGCATTGTTATTGTATTGAAAGTGTTAACTTGCCACATAATTTGCGCATTATCCCTTGTCGATATACGTTTTTTACGATCAGTGTATTGTTTTTCCTATGTTTGCACGATTTTCACTTTGCCTTAATACTATATGTATATGAATTACATTTTTAATGCTAGTTATACAGGGTATTTCTTTTATGACGCAACAATGGACAACAAGTTTTGCCCAGTTTGCAGTTTTACCAACATGGCCCCGCACGCGCACTTGAACAAATTATTGTCAGAAATGGGGGGGGGGAATATTATTGGAATTTATTGCCCACATAATAATGGCATGCGAGTTGCCTTCATCTCGTAAGTGGAAGTGATGAACACCGTTTTCTTGAGATGAAACAACATGGAAATAAATTTCTCTAGCCTAACTAAATCCCAATGTTATACTAGTACTAGTTCGTGTTCAAAGTGACCGCCGTTATTTGCCAAATAGTGGTACAGCCGGTCTGCAAAAGCTGCTCGGATATTTGTAAGAGTGACAGGCATAATTCGGCGACATTCGGCCATTATGCTGTAACGTAATTCGTCAATAGAAATGCAGTGGTGCCATGTTGGGAAAGCTACAAACTGGGCAAATCTCGTCCATTGTTGAGTCATAAAAGAAACACCCTGTATATGTACAGTGTATGTACCCACCAAATAAAGATTTTTAAAAAGTTTGAATTTCCCACCATACAACTTCAGAATTACAAGATTGTGTCTTATGTTTAGGAAACTAATATGGCGTCTGTAGGTTAGAAAATCCAAGTTTGGGTCATATACGCAGGTTAAAGTCAAATTCAGAAAAATTCCTTTTTCACCCAAGCATCGGTTCAA
>WWPM01019506.1:0-12150 GCA_023279145.1 Glomeris maerens | reverse complement strand
AGATTGGAAACTTTAGGAATGGATGTTAGGAGAGAGTTAACAAGAATTTCAGGTTCTGAAAAACAGTAAAGAGAAGAAAAGTTTCGACAATCACAATATAATGTATTACCGGTTTTATTCGAACAATACCCGCAGGTATTATTACAAATTTGCTTTTTGTACTGCGGGTATTATTCGAGGGGCGATTATTATTTCAATTTCACTGCTTTTCCGACATTTTATATATTCTTGGATTAAAAACCAAAATACATACCATTACATTTCATTAAAAATATTTACTTACCTACGGGTTATTTCTTAATTAGTCTTGAAATTTATAATTTAAATTGTTTTAGTTTCAAATTTCAGCTGCTGAGTTAGGTAATTAATTTGCTGTAATGTTCTTATTTACACTTCACCAAAATAGGATTTTTAATTCTTCCACAATTTAGGGTATATTTATTTATTTTAGTTTTCTTCACACGTTATTATGTCTGCAAAGTACAAACACCTTTATATAAGTAGGACTGGTACTTCCTTCCATCCTTTTGCCATATTTAACGGGTGTAATTTACACCAAATAGTATATCTCAAATTATTCCCGCGGATGCAATTTTAGGGCGGGTATTATTGCAAACTTCTTGGTTTTGCTG
The DNA here is from genome assembly GCA_023279145.1 of Glomeris maerens. Lineage (NCBI taxonomy): Eukaryota > Metazoa > Arthropoda > Diplopoda > Glomerida > Glomeridae > Glomeris > Glomeris maerens. The sequence goes on along the minus strand of WWPM01019506.1, from coordinate 11,518 downwards.
CGTGCATTAATCGAGGGCGAGTATTAATCGAGGGCGAGTATTAATCGAGGGCGAGTATTGTTCGAATAAAACCGGTATATAAGAGAATTCGTCAAAAGATGGTGGAAGTCCCATATTTCCATAACCATAAATTTAGTATTGCAGAAATTAGAGCAACAGCAGGTTTTCGAACAGTAGCGGTTGTGAGGTCAGCAGAATATTGGAAGGAACAAAAGGAGAAATTATGTAGAAAGTGCCAAGAATGTTTACAGACTTTAGATCATATGTGGGAGTGTTATGGGGTAGTAAAGTTGAGTTTACCTGTAATGGGAAATCTAGAAGATACATTGGGGTTTGTAGGCAGAGGGGTAAATATATTACTAAAACTTAAAGCGGAAATAGATAAGTGGAATGATGTTAAGATAATAGTGAGGCAGGCAGGGGTCATGTAGTTTTGGGTAAGGGCACGTGGGGCATTAGATTGAATGTATTGTATATGCATGTACATGGTGTATTTATGTACGAGTGGCTAAAAAAAGAAGAAAAGAATAGTCCAGATGGAGCAGCAGTTAATGGCAATTGACCAGCAGCTAAACGCACTCTCCAAATAAGTTACTGTAAATTCTCATTTAATAGCCCAGTCTTTATTAACCCCACAATCCTTATTAGCACCCCATGCGTTACGCTCCGGGAAGAAATAACGCCCCCTCCCTAATAACGCCCCATGAGGGATTAATTGAGTCGCAGTGTTTAAATGTTAATGCATCCGTTTTGGAGGGAAAATTCTCGATTGCCCTTTGTCTTTCTGATGAGTCACCAATTAGCAGCACATTTACTGTTCAGATAGGACCATATATGGGCACAACCTTTCATTCTCTCACAATTTCTGAGAGCTAGCGATGAATACCACGAAAAAGCAAAGATCTTTCCGCCTTTCATTTAAACTTAAAGTGCTTGAGTTTGCCAAAGCAAAAACAATTTCCGAAGCAGCGAGGGAGTTCAAAATAGATCGGAAATGTGTTCATGACTCGATGAAAAAGGGGACTTCAACCCGTATGATTTTAGAAAAGTTCAAATTACTTTTAAATGAAACTTGAATCCCGTAAATAAGAATCATAAATTGGAAAAAAATGGGCGGTGTAATAAAGTGTTAATAAAATTAAGTTAAAATGAAATAATGCCCCATCTCTAATAACACCCCAATCTCTAATAGCACACCATGGCAAAAGTCTGAGATTTGAATAACGCCCCCGGGGTATTAAATGAGAATTTGCGGTAAATGTTCTAGCTGATGTATTCTCTCTAAATAACACTTTCTTTTTGTATATATATATGTGAAAACCATCAATAAATTGGAACAACTTCGCCATAAGTTTTATTTCACAAATTGTACAACAATAAATTGGAATTTTTACTTTGATTTTTTTCTTCTATTTATAAATGATAACAATTTTTCATGTCTCCCTTTGTCTCGGGTGATGGGCGTTGCAAGGCTTGTGCAAACCATGCCATTGTAACAGTGAGGCCGGCATCTACGTGGCCGTTTCACTCTCCCCCATTAACAAAGACGGGAATCTGTTACCGTCGGTGCGTCAAAAACAACCACCAATCGCTAATCTTTACACCTAGTGGGAAAAAATAAATACAGGATAACCTGGTAGGCTTCACAAGAGAGCCCACTAGGAAATCATAAGGGACAAACACAGACACGAAGCTGGGTTGCCCGAAGCTTACAACTGAACAGAACAACAGCGGCCGGTCATACTGAACATGCTGAGTATTAAAGTTAAAACTTCTAGACATCCACTCTCGTCAGAGCCTGGGGAGGCAACCTCCACGACCCTGCTATGCCCCAGTACCAGCCCAGATCTGAAGCGACCAAGTCGTCGGAACCAGAGCCAGAAAACTAGGGTGGCGCAAGTGGACTTAATAGTCAATGCACAGAAGATCCTAGGACCTGCAGCCAACGGACGAAAGATTAACAAAGAAAAGGAAATAGGAGGTATTTTAAGGAAACCACACTAAGTACAGTATGCAAGCTTTTCCTGCTGCGGGCGGCTGCAGGGGATGGTGCCTTGGCAGAAACCAATAGATCAGTGCTGGGAGGAGGGAAAATAAAAAGGTATAGGAGGACGACAGGTTCATGGGTTCAAAAGAGGAGCAGGAAGGGTTTACAACAGGGACCATGAACCCGGTGTCCGAATGGCAAAGGCATGCTCAGTAAGGCTAGACACGTGGGAAAGCACATCCCGCAGTCATTGACACAGAGCGGCCAAAACATCATAGCGCCGACTGCAACTCCGTCTGAAGGCTGTCTCACAGAACTGCGATGTGCTGTCACCACATCGCAGCACACAACTCAACCCATCCGAGTTCAGGGCCACCTCATTTTAGGGAACCTAAGAGCCAAGTAGCGTGTCCTCATCTGGGGGGCGCATCTTCTGATTAGGAGCCCGGCTCTAAATCCAGCTAGGCAGACTCCTCCGGAGTCAACTCACGCTGTAACCCATCGATATTTCGGTGACTGGTGAGGGCCTCTAGCCATAGGTACTCCGGTTCAGTGTGGGCAGGACCAAGAGGTACCTGAATGACCGGGGCAATAGGCATGACAGGCAGCGGTGCTCACTCTTGATACTCTGGAGCCAAACGACCAGACTAGGTGGGAAAGCGGACCGTCGACCCTGACCCACCCGAATCACCTGATGCCTGCTCATCCGTCAGGTCGGTAAGAGTGCCAGTGTCCATTGCTTCAGGGATTGGGTCAGAGGCAGAGACATCAGGATAAGCATATGGAAAATTAGTTTCCTACTTTCCAAACACAGTATCCTTGGTTAGCACTTGAGCGGCGAAAGTAATCGCTTCAAAAATGCAGAAGCAGAATGGCGCAGGACACTTTCATTCACAGGCACTGAGCGCTGGTGACAGAAAGGGAACCTGCCCGTTGCGACACTGATTTTGCTTGACCCAGGGCTGGAAGGGTGTGGTACAATGTGGGTGGCGAGCCAGGTGTCAATGGCAAGTTCATTGACTGCAATTCCAAAAACTTTGGTACCATAGAATGGGGCGAAGTGGGACAGATTTTGAGATTTTTTGATATTTCTCTTAATATCAATAGGAAGTTGCTGATTTTATTTATTTAAAATAAAGTAAAAAAAGTTTCACTAAGCAGTGACAGTAAGTCAGGGATGCTCTATCCACTCGTGATGAAATTTGTGACATCTGCAATTGTCTTCAAGGTCATCCGAAACCTAACTATTTAAATACAATAGCTGGAGCAAAACTTCAAATTATAGCGTCGAAGAGGACATTGATATTAGTACAACACAGCAACTTTCAAGTGAAAAGGAGCAGAAGAGAAGCGGCTGCAAATTTAACAGTTTTGGGTGTTTCACTCGAAGCATGTATTGCAGGGAGGATGGCCGACAGGAACATTGATGGCAAATCCAACTGAGTCGTGTATTGCAGGAAAGATGACCGATAGCAACAACCGTCCTTGAACAAGGCGTTCCTCTTCTTGGACAGATAGAACACATTGTTCTCCAATTTTAAGAGACTTACTGCACTTCACCCTCTCTGCTAATGTTGTTTTGGGTACCCCATGTTTCTCAGAGCCGGATCTCAAGCTTCCTTTCCCCCATGGTATAATCATTTGTGTGTTTATCATAAACTTTTCATCATATTTAAACAATTGCCTTGGGCCAACTTTCTTTTTGTATTTTTGAACCATGTCCCACTTCACCCATTAATTCACAATCAACTTGTAAAACTAAAGAGAGGTTGCGGTGTTTGACTCGCAGATCCCCACAAATCTTTTATGGATGAAAGCCCTAAGTGGGCTGAAGGGGTGCACCAATTATGTGGATGCCATGTGCAATGGTTATCGAGATTTTGACCGTTGAACTTCGGGGGTTTTTCTTGGATTGTAATATAATGCACTTTCATCACACTGTCTGCCATTCGTTATTGTGGCGTAGTTGGATAGGCAGTTACCTGTGATGCAGGTGATGGCAAGTTTGAATCCTACTACAACTTTCTTTTTTTTTGCATCAAATTGCTTTATTTTGCAAGTTGTACTGCCAAAAATGATTTTCCAACATTTTGTTGCTATCAATGTGATTTTTCATGCAAAAAACTGTAAAAAGATTGTTTTGTAGATTAATGTTGGATGCATAAGATTAGATTTTTGCATACAATTATCAAGATATACCAATAACATAATTACAACAGTTTTCATTTGCATGAAAAATCACATTAATCACAACATTATGTTCGAAAATTATTTTTGGGCAGTACAACTTGCACAATAAAGCAACTTCATGCAAAAAAAGAAAGCTGTAGCAGGATTCGAACTTGCCATCACCTGCATCACAGGTAACTGCCTACCCAACTACGCCACAATAGCGAATGTGAGAGAAATGTGATGAAAGTGGATTATATTTAAGTCCAAGAAAAACCCCAAAGTTCAAAGGTCCAAATCTCGATGACCATTGCTCATGGCATCCGCATAATTGGTGAACCCCTTCAGCCCATCTAGGGCTTTCACCCATAAAAGATTTGTGGGTATCTGCTAGTCAAACACCGCAACCTCTCCTCTTAAGTGTTAAAATTGTTCAGTTGAAGCTGTGAATCTGACTACTGCACCAAGGGGCTGTGCATAAATGACGTCAGCAAAAAATCGCTATTTTTTACCCCTTCCCCCCTCGATCACCAATAATCTGTTTCGATTGTACCTTCCTCCCCGTGACATCACCGAAAAAAATTAAAAACGCGTGTGACAAGTTATTTCTGTAAATTTTTATTGAAAATACAGTGGAACCTGTCTAACTTGAACGCCCAATATCCAAAAAAACGTTCAACTTATACGGGTGTTCAAGTTAGACAAATAAAAAAAATCCGGGAAAAATTTTTAAACTTTATTGATCATCATGGGAATAGTTGTTTGTCTCCCATTACATATGTTTTTTCTCAATCTGGAGCAGCAACATGTTTTGATATGCTGAAGCATGTTGAAACATCGAAACATCGTTAGTCACAGCATAATCTTTCAATTTTTGAACCATGTTTAAGGCCTCTCGACTTGAAATGGGGCGTGGCCTAACGAGTTTTGCCGACGCTCCTGGGCAAAGTCTCAATCTCATTGTTTGGGGTTGAGGCAGGTTGGAGATAAAGGGAAAAGTTTAACATGAAAGGGGTGAAAAGTGTGAAAATGTCATTGAGTGGACTCAGATTGTGTTCAAGTTTTAAGAAGGAGGGGTTCAACATAAAGAGGTTACGCGCAATGTTAAGTCTATGGGCAAACGTGCAGCCAAACTTTACGTTCAATATATGCAAGTTTTCAAGATGAACGGGTTCAAGTTACACAGGTTCCACTGTACATTATAATGAATTTTTGCTCATTGTTATCGCTTAAAATATTATCTTCGAAAGGTGCTTGAAGCCAATGTTCCAAACTGCTAATACGCAATTTCAATCGGGTTTTCGTCGACTAGTGAAAAAGTTAAAAACCTGGTGCCAGTGATCTATTAGAGTTCAGCTCAATGCCTAAATATATAGTAATTACAGATTCTTACTCACCTCTCCCCTTGCAATGCCCATATAAGGAGAGATTAGGAGTATCAAATCCCCTCCCCTACTCTCCTTTGTCACACTCAGATTCAGCGAATTCCATCTTTCATTTGCCACACAAACTTAGCAAAATTCAATGTGATGTCAATTTTGGCTAAACCCCCTCTCCCCCCTTAGTCACAAAAATCATTATTTTGTCTACCCCCTCCCTTCCTCAACTGCTGATGTCATTTATGCAAGGCCCCCAAAGCGTTCACAGAACAATATTCTTCAAAGTAAATGTATGTTGACATCGCTTTCTGTGATACTTTCACATAGTTGTATGTAGGTTTTTGCTTTCTGAACAAAAACTGAAATTTTCACCGTAAGTTTTGTCAAATTTTCAAAAGATGTAGGTTTAAGACTTGTTAGCAAAAAGGTTACAGAAATGCACCTCTAAAGGGTCAGCTATTTAATTGTGTGCTGGCTTTTGTTTTAACACTTTAACCCTAGGTGGCAGCAGCATTCAATTCTGGAACGCCCCTTTTCTCTGATTCGTGTTTTGCAGAAATCACATTTCTGCAGCATCTAAATTGAATGTTAATTATTACCACTCACGCAACAAGCGATTGTCCCATTGTAAATAATAAACACCACTTGAAGCACAACCTGGCAGATCGCGGCGAAAGATCGCTGTTAATTCGCTTTGATTGTCGCTAAAAGGAGAATAGCCCTAAGACAATTTTACCTCTTTATCGTGGGTTTAAAGTTTTCATTGCTAACCCATTCTGATTAGCGATTATTACAACTCGGCCGTTTTCCGCTGTTACGAGTCAAAGAAAACGATTTCGTGTCAGCAAAGACTCAAATCCCACTTAAACTTGCACGGTGGAATTTGTTTTTTTAATTCAACCCCCGTTATCGTGCTAAACATAGCAAAAGACGCCACGAGGTGTCAAAACACAATTTAAGCCTTTTTCCGAAACCACGCCCATCACGCACGTCAGCCCTGATGACGTCACAACGCGTTGCTTCACCTCACTTGTTTTGCGCTATTCGACTTGCGATAACTCATGCGTTCGATCATAAATTAATTCTATTAGCTCTTCACTAACAGAAGAACAATAAATGAATTTACTTGCATGGGAATTTCACCTAGTATTTGCAACTATGACATTCAGATGTAACCCCTATGACAGTTGTATGCAAACACATGGCTACCACCGCTTTTGCCGGTCGAAATAACACGCGAAACTACTCAACTGTATCTAACAACACCCTGAGTTTATTTCCAAAATTATTCTCGGTCATACAATGCTAAATAGTCACCACTTATCTCAAACTTGCATACTGGTTCGCGGTTCGCAACCTTAGAACTCGTAACCCTATGTCACCGAAATATTAAGTCGCTCGAGCTGTTATAAGATGGCGAACGTCTGATACTTTTGATGTTGGCTTTCGACACCTTTCTTACCTTTTCTTTGGGAATCACCAATGGGTTTCTGATTGGTGCTCTAATCGAACCTCTCGGATGCTTGGGAATGCGCTAGCTACTACCCTTGCTGAGGTGTTTATCACTACCACTCAAGAAGGGGATATGGTGCTGGAATTAACCTCTCGGACACTTGGGATTGGAAAACGCTGGCCCTCGCAGAGGTTTGTATTCCTGCCAATTGATGGTAGGGAATGTGTGAGTGATTCGCGTGAGTCTATATTGTATACAGCGGTCTGTCCTGAGAAGGAGGCACTCGCAAAAATACAATATAAGTGGCGCTCGCTACACAAAAAGAATAACTGTTGATCCACCTGCCAAGGGTACGGTATTTGGCTGCTACACCTTTATAGTAGGACACCTATAAAGGCACTGAATTTAGAGGACAGCCAAGCCTTGTGTAACAAGTGCGAGGTTGAGCCCCCTACATGTAGACTTGGCTCAAAGGTATCAAAGTCCACTCTGCCTCAGTCTCAGATCTAGGAGACTTCCTTGCAAGTAAGGTGCTCTCCAAGAGTCAGTGATTTCTGTTGCCAGAATGCACCCATTTATATGGTGTAAATGGGTTGGCGCTGGTTGTTCGCCAACCTACGGTCAGGTGGTTTAACGGCCTTGCCAATTGCAAATCTCTGGGGGCGGGCCGACGCCCTTACTGCACTATGATAGACTTGATCGCACCAGGTCGACCTTGGGCCCGTAGACTTGGATTCACACGGGGGGAGGACTCGGTTATGGACCGGCCGAATGTTCCAATGTGTTTCCCTGTGCAAATGGTATCAACCATTGCGGGTGGAGAACTGGGCCGTTACAGACTTTCAACTTGGTAGCGAAAGGAACATGCCTTCCTGGGATTCTCCTGGACGACTATGTCCCCCTCGCCACGACAGGTACGATTTGCATCTTGTGCAAGAAATTGCGCCCAAAGACAACCAAGACCTTTGCGTCCTCTAATTCGTAAAAAGGTTGGCACTGTGAACTGTGAATCACCAGACCAACTAATTAGCATAGGAGCAACGCCTACATCCTTGTTGACAGCTGGGACTTGCTGAAACAGTTCTTCAATTTTGGTATCAATATTGACACCGGGATGCGCTTTCCGCAACCCATAGTCAATAATGCAACCTGAAGCACCCGGTAAATACTGTCGAAGGAAAGCATGACGGAAAGGTCCCCATGCGACATATCCGCGCCGGAACTCTAGCCAGTCCCTAGCTCTTCCTTCCAGAGCGAGTTGTACAACGGTAGCCACAAACTCGGCCTCTGATTAGCCGTATATGTTCACAAGCAGAAGTAGATCACGGGTGAAGTCTAACCCTGACACTCAAATTGCACCATCACAGATGGGTAGCTTTCCTGCAAGGGGTTGCTTCTTGGGTCGGCTTCCCGGTGGTGCAAGCATAATTATTCCCTGTAGACGCAAGTTCAAGTGGGCGGTGTGAATGACAGCGTTTCCTGGTGCTGTCCAAGACTACCACAGTGAGCGGCACTTAATGGGAAAGATGAGACCAACCGTCCCGAGCCGTATACAATCGGAGTAACGTGGGCGACACCACTGGTCACAGGATTAGTGTTGGCTATTGGGGCAACGGAACTTTGACTGCCTGCATTGGTGCTTCTGCTCGGCAAGTAGCTGCAGCTGGCGCACACCATCCATGCCAATGAGCAGCCTCAACGCACGGATTGCGGGATCGACGTCACTTGTTGCAAGTATTGGGCTAGCACATATGTTTCCACATTCTGACACACGTGAGTGTTCACATCCAGCCACCACATGGGCGCTCTCAATGGCCAAACCGCGACACGACGCCACATGCAGGGGATCGAACTCGTCCACCTCCTGGTTTTCAGCGCTTGCTTTATTTGTTTGCATTGACATGACAAGTGTGGGGTCAGAACTTTCTTCCTGACCATCAGAGTACGCTAGGTTGAGATCAACTTGGGCATTGTCTGTTATGTGTGGTGTTATGCATGTCCGCAAGCATTGGTGATGCACCATAGTTGGTATCCCTAACATGACTTCAGGGGTTTGACACACTTATTGTATCACCCCTGCTTGTTCCCTTTGTAGTGCTTTGAGAATTTGCCATCAAAGGCGCTTTTGAGAAACTCACATTTCTTCATGGTGCGCGTAATGCTGTTGGCTGCAGACATTCCAACACTGCAACCAGGATGCGATCATGCTGCTACTGGCCTTTCCCAAAGACGAAGATATCATCGCTGATATTCAAAACGTGGGAACGTTTGACAAGGACTCGGCGAATTGCATCTTGGTAAACCTCACCTGCAGCTAATACACAAAAATTCAGGCGCTTCAACATGAAAGGGACATAAATACATGGAGAACGTGGTGAGGAGACAGGATGCTGGGTGTTGTTCCGACTGGTCATGCCCATCCTTCAGGTCGAGCTTGCAGAAGACCATAGCTCCATTTTTAGCGTAGTGAATGTCATCAATTGTTGACATGACATGGCGCTCTCTCACGATGGCTTTGTTTGGACATCGCTTTTCAATGCAGAAACACAGACCTCTGTACCCTTCCTTGGGTATGACTGTGTTCGGGGAGACCCATGGGGTCGGGCATCAGTGTTATCAGTGTTATGGGGAAGCTATTGTATTTCCTCTGCTACTGCATCTCAAAGATGGATGGGGACACGACCGTGACGTGATCGAGAGGGCGCTGTTGGATCGACCTGTACACGAACCAGGACCTTCTTAAACTTGCACACTCTCTGGCACAAATCAGGAAACCGGCGGTCGATGAAAACCTTTGTGTCCTGTCTGGAAGACCTGATCGATCGTCTGACGTGCAGCAACTGCATATCGACTGCCGCCCGGAAACACAGAAGGCAACCGTTTCATTCTTTCGCCATTTAGACCGAGGCTCAGACTCTTGCAGTTTCATTCTAGGGTTGCAGCAAGACTGTGCACCTGCCAAGTAGCTGGGAAAGGCGTGGGTAAATATAGGTATGAGACACCAGCTAAATTGTGCATGGCGGTACGTGTCCACATCTATAAAGTTGAGATTTGCTCCGGAATCTATTGTCGCACGGAGAGGCATCACATCGAAGAGTATGGTCACCTACGGCGTACGCTCGCTTGGGAGGATTTGTCGTTTGGGCTGCAGCATGGCGATGCACTTTATCAGCTGAAGAATCTGAGGGAACACTCAGCAGGAAAGATTCTGTTCCTTTTATGATGGCAGACGCGAAGACCAGGACATCGTATTCTTTGCCGGCTTGGACGAGCGACAGAGACGGGCATAGTGGCCTAATTTACCTTAGGAGCGACAGGGGACGACTTTGGCCAGGCAGCCGTCGCGACCACCTGAGTGTGGCCACTGAAGACCGCAGTTCCTGCATTTAGCACAGCTCGAGCACGGAAGTGGTTTCTGTCCGTGAGGGCAAGGGCGACCTTTCCGGACCTGGAGAGTAAGTGCATCGGCTTGCTTTGGGCAACATGCACTGCCTTTTCAATGTTGAGTGCCTGCATCTCTTAAGCATCCATCGCCAGTCCGATTTCCAGTAATCTGGTTGGGGTCAGACTGTCCCCGCGAAGCGCCCGTCGTCTGAACTGTTAATAGCGGGTGGCAATAATGATATGTGTCCTAACCTCACGAACAACATCGTTTAACTCACAGGATGTCGCGAGGGAACGGGGTCGCCTACAAAACTGGGCCAGAGTCTCATATTCCCATTGTGGGCATTGGCAAAAGCAATAGGTTTCGAGTCGATGTTCCTTTTCAGCCAGAAATATGCTGACAAAAGATTGGCTGCTGCAGCACAGTCATCAACAGCATCATGCAGCAGTGGTCGCCTCAGACTTTGAAGTAGAGTGCTCAGGCTTTGGCAGTTGAGAGACCACAGTTATACAGACATCATGGACCTGCTCACCAGAATCGTGGGCATAGCTTTGTTGCGCCGTGGGTCGTAATGTCAGTTGCAACTAAATTGTTCTCAAACCTTGCATGCCATCTTTCTCACTGCTGGGCAAGAGAAGCCATGTCAATAAAACACCAAAAGGCAGCAATGGAGAAACGTTGATGGACATCTTCGTCGCCAAATTATCATGTCTTCAGGAGAGAAAAACAGGAACCAGCTGGGCTCACTCGGTGGCCAATAACTACTTAAAGCATTGGTCAGCTGCTGTATTTATTGTAGTTGGCAAAATCATGTGACAGGACCAGAAACAGGGTTTTAACAAAAACCGGTCGAGTCACACAACTGGTTCTAACAACAAGGCCAGTCATTATGCAAAGCAGGCTTGCAGCAATATGACAGAGCAGTTGTTGGATTTAGAATAGGCTGCTGGTGTAAAGGGCGGAATATTGGAGGGAGAAAAATGATTGACAGTGGAAATGTCATCAACAGATTGAGGCATCAAACAATATATGAGGTTGCTGAGGTGTAGGGGATTTTGACAAAATTTGGAAGTGTCGGAAAAGGTTCTGAGTTTCGAAGGGTGGGGACAAAAATACACATAAATTTGAAATACTAGGTATTAGAT
>WWPM01019502.1:2987-16157 GCA_023279145.1 Glomeris maerens | reverse complement strand
AAAAAAACAGGCCATTTTTACGATACCATTTCAAATCCAATTTCAAAACGCTTAACAAGGGATGTTCAGAGCCAGAAGAATTAGCTTTAAAGCCACCTGCAAGACTTAGCAAGACCTAGTAAAACTAAATTCACCTTTTAAACCCATCTATATGTACGACTTTCATCAATTTAATGCAATGGGCTTACATATGCCGACTTAGGAATGAAGTCATCCACTTCATTCTCACTGTTAAGCTGTGTTCAGTGATTACATTTAAGACGTTTCCCGCATCTTACTGAGAAGCCAATAACAAGATATTGTCTATAACAAGAATGTTTGCACAAGTCTAGATGTTGCACTTGTGAATAACTTTATACGATTTTCCACATATTAACGCCCAAAAAGTAGTTGTCATACATATGTGCATGCTGGAATATACTGCAAAGCCTGTAATTGAACGTCATGGCGCTCTATTTTCGAACCCTTCCGCCTCGATGTGGTGGTCTATTAGAGGTGGCATTTAATTTTAAAGGGTGGCGGTTATATTTTGAATAATTGACTATAATTTCGAGTGTTAAATCAACTGACCATACTTAGTATTAAATGCATCTTTTAATAAGTTAATTAAAACGATACATAATGTTCCAAATTAACTCGCAACTAAGTTCCCTAAATAATTAAGATAAAGAAGAGAAGAGTATATAATTCCAAGAAAATGGAGACTACATTTACAATGAGGTTTCATTAGTTTTTAATCGCCCTGTAATCAATGCAGGTCATAATGTTTAGTGTAGTTAATAAAAGGGGGTAATGTATGAGACAATAGCAGTGAGGCGTTCAATTACAGGTTTTACTGTATATCTAAATACACATGGAGCATACTATATAGTATACAGTATTTATGACAATTTATATAGAAATACACATTCAACACCATATTTATGTGCCCATATTATTTGGAAATTTATACAAACGGATTGCTTAGTTGTATTACAACTTAGAAATTTTTTGAACACTGGTATATCAATTGCTTCATAATTTATCATCTTAACAAATGATGCGGGATCGAAAAAGCTGAAATTTGGTAGAGGGAAAATGTCACATCCCTTTATCTACTGCTCCCATTTATTTTCCCAAAGCTGTTTCGATCTTTTTCCCTCTTCCTTTTTTTCTTGTGCAGCGCCATCTTCTAACAAGCAGCCACATTGCAATCAATGCTGCCATTTGTGGGCAAAAGTTGTGGGACCAAACAGGTGTATCTTTGATTATCGGCCAAATCTGTGGCCCACTATGTACAGTATAGATAGTGAACGTGGCAACGACCACAATTCAAGTTGTGGTATTGCTTGGACAACTGTATATATGCAAGAAGGTCCCATAGTTGTGCACCCAAAATTAAAACTCGCAGAAACGTACTGTTCGCAAGAAGGAGCTGTAACTGCGACCAATGTTGCCGGGTGGGAAAGGGGTTATTTTATCGTGAAGAAATGAGGACAATCAGTGTGCAGACTTGTACTTGTTGGGAAGAAACTCCAATTAAGTTGCACACTTGTAACGCATGCTGTCAAACATGTGCCGTATCAAATTGCCAATTGCAAAATGAGATTTGTGAGTTGCTCTTTTGGAAATTAATACTTTAAAAAATCACCTATACTGATATATAAACAAGTCCTCCTCCATATATCTAAAGCTATTGAATTGAAATTGTGCATGAAAATGACAGGTCCAATAATAATTTGGAAGAATAAGTAATTCCAGGTTTTTCTTTCACAACCTTTTCCATTCAGGTCTGTAGAAAACATTTGCAAAAAGAAAACTTTTCAGAATTGTGGTACGTATACCTGCCTTGAAAAGGCCTGACAATTCGTCTCATAATCTAAATACCCCAATATAGTTCTGGGTGAATGTGCACCTGCAACGGCCATTTATCGCATAATAATAACTGGTGTCACTTAAACTGAGAACAAATGAGAAAAACAACGATATATTATTCCAAGTGCTGTCAGGTGTTGGATGAAAGCCAGCCTACAACAAGAAAAGTGCGCCATACTCGTCCATCAACTTCTGGTAATGACTGGGGCTCTTTGCAGCTATAGCTGTCAGATATATTTGCTGCCCCAAGTCCCCAATTTGCACAAATTCCCAAATTCACTTATACCAAATCAATAAGTTCACATTGACTCAGCATTTTCCACATCTCCATCTATATAAATCCAAATTCTACTAAATATATAACTAAATCCAACTAATAAGTCTCCAAATATGAGATTAAACTCAATGTATTACACTTCAATGATCTCAAGCTCGAAGACAACAACCATTATACACTTACCTTTTCATTTCAATGCAAATGCAAATAATAAGCTTGGATTTTGTATTTTTTTAAATACAATACATAAATCTCAAGTAGGCGTATATACCCCATATTCAATAGATTTGCATTTTAAATAAGAAACAAATAAAGGAAATAAGATATTCAACGCAATTGTATTCACATGCGTATCTAAAAAAATAATGAATGCTATTCAAATTTCACTTATTGCACAGTGCATAGAATTTAGCATCGATTTACATTTTGAATATTATCAATATCCTGTTATAGTATATGTTATATATCGAATTCCTTTATAGATTATGTACATGACATAATCCGAATATTTATGGGCCTACTAAATAAAATATTAAATTCCTCTTCCATGCATGTTTTCCAGGAAGGATATTTGAAATTCAAAATCCATTAAAATGGCTTTTTCTTGGACGACAAAGAGACAAGAGAAAAGTAAATAATTGTCAGAGGGTAAGTTAGACAAGAAAACTCACAATAAATGCATTTGGTTGCTCTTCACTTCCAGACTATTGCATTTATCTCGAAATTTGCATGTTATTCACACTCATGTGTAAAGGTGAGAGCTAGAAGACGTTTCTTTTCTACTTTTCTTGAAGATCTTTCTCTTTTTGGTTCAAAAAGTACTAAACCTAAGGGAGCAAAGCAAGCAACAAATGTCCATTTTGCATTTCAGAGCAGAAAATAGGAACCCAAAAAGTAAAGGATAATAAAAAGAAACTGAGTATCTGCAGAAAACATTTGCATCTTATACGTTATTATACAGCTAAAGAAAGAGGGAAAAAACCGCGTATATTGTGTGTGAAAAACGAGTGCTATACATCACAAGTCACAGTTGAAACTCTTAACCTGAATGCATGGTGTGAATACAATATACACTGCACAATTTGCAAATTGACTGCAAATGTTAAAAGCCTTTTGAGTATTTCACACACAACTCAAAAACATTTGCGTTATTTTTCCCCACTGAGAGATAAATAGCGAAAAAATTCACAATGCAATCACTTATGAAAATGTTGTTTATCCAACACTACAGTATGTACACAAAACAATTTTAAATTATGCAGGGAAAATAACGACTAGGCTAAATATAGAATAATGCAACAGTTTTTAATCAATTAATTGTATTTACGGGTAGTAGTTTAATCTAAGTTTGTATAAATATAAATATAATACAGTTCTCAAAGTTGCTCGTGAAAAAGTGAAATGAAACACATAATAGAAATAATATAGTTCAACATTCACAGCTCGCATTCATTACTATGTAGTATAACTAAAATCCTTGTGAATGTAATTTTTTCAGATGCTTATAACAGTTTTGAAGTCTTGCACTTTTAATATTGTTTTATACTTAATTGATATCAAAATTTTATGCCACATTAGATAAATACCTTACACATAACAGTAAGAAAGCCAATTTGTACTCCATTCACAGAATATATTGATTGTTTAGTACGCTAAGCTATTTTTAAAGTAATAAATACGGTTGTACGAGTGAGAAACTAACTTTGTTTAAATTGTAAATAAAATTAAATTGCTTGCCACAATTTTACTTTAACTTTACTGTGTAATATACTGAACTGTTATTGGAATTTGATGTACATTTTAGCAAAGTATCTACTATCCAACAAACTACAGGATGCAAGTGAAGTCAACATTCAGATACAAAACAATTTGTTAAGTATCTGAAGCTGTTTTATAAGAAAGTAATTGATAGTGTATGCGTACAACTCATTCAAAACTATTCAGCTTCACTCGATTTACAACTTTAAATCGATTTATTTGTCACAATGGAGGCTGGCAGTAAAAAAAAATGAATTACATAGACTGGAATTTTCCCCAAAAATATCTTGTTTCCAGTTTTCCACAACAACTGTCAAAATGATTTAGATTGAGTTGTAAATAATACGACTTCCTTTCTACATGTTCCAGCGGATTTGAAATATTGATCAGAAATGGATCGAGGATCTTTGTTAGAAATGCATTGGACCACTGTCAATTCTGTTGCTTTTCATTTCCCCCAATATTTCATTCTACTGTTCTTTTGTTATACTTCCAGTCGCATGAATTTTTCCAATTTTTATTTTATTATTATTATTAAGTTACATACATATGTGTATGACGCAACACAGGTACATTTTGCAGACAAAAGCATCCTCAATTATCACAATTAAATGCTATAAGAATATTACATCATATTGGAAACTTATATTTGAAATTCAGAGATAGTTTTCTTGGATTAAAAATTTAAAAAACTTTCTTTTCTGACATACAGGAACAAGAGCTTCTATAAAATCAAATGATGACATGTGTCTCATAATGTACTGAATACATGCAACATCTTTTCTTTGAAATATATGTATAAGAAATGTCAGCCTTTAAAACACCTACATATATAAGAAACAAATTTCTTTAGAAATGAAGGCTTCACTTTTTTCGGTTGCACATATTTTATAGCTGCAATTAATTTTTATATAGGTTCTCATCAACATTATGAGCGTACAGCTCAATACTTAAAGTCCTTATAGGGCAGAAAATTGCTCAGTTTAAGCTGAAATATTGCAACCCAATATATATAGAAGTGCATGTCATCTTTTCGAACCAGGAAAAAAAAATTACGGCCATTTGCACCAATAGCCTAATTTAGCCACACAAAAGTACTGCAATGACAGTCTATAAGTATAAACCCTAAGCTATCCATTAACTTGCTCTTAAAGCAGATAGATTCCCTGACTACCATCTGTACTTTAAAACTTAAAGGTCTTTATAAGGAAAAAAAATGAAACCTATGTAGGTACAGGAAAACCTTATCTTCTCTTCTGGAAAATAGAGGAAATTGCAATTTTTGGTTCCATTAGGTCTCTTGTAAAGAGATCAGAGAACTGAACACAGGAGGAAAAATTGGTCACAACAACAGATAAATCGATACTTTTCACATAAAATATCATTTATACGTCGTTGGTCAACGTCATTCCTCGAAGTCTGAAGTTTTGGTAATGAAAGAATGACCTGGATTCCTGTCCAAGTACAGCAATTTCCTCATTTATATCTATATATATTAAAGTCTCAAAAAGTGGCTTCTGAAAGTGGTACAGATATATACATAGCTTTAGCTTTTCTATATTTTCATTCTTTAAACATATAAGGAAAAACCTACAATGTTGAAGTTAATTTGAACTTAAAGTGATGTTCCAATGCCAAAGAAGACTTCCTTAATGGACGTCCCCCTGACATGTTATTACAGTATACTCATAGCTACTGAGACATGTGCCATCATTTCAAAGTTATTTGCGATGTGGCCAGACATTTGGGACACCCGGTATATAGCACATTAGGAATAGATGCATATAAGGGGAATTACAATATAAGTATATTTTAAATGAGCATGAAGAACTAAAAATCAATTTGCCATCCTATAATGCACAGCCTAAAACAAAATTGCTTGCTGTGTATAGTCGGTTCGCACTCAACACTGTAGTGATCCAACCTTGCATAAAAGCATAATATTTTAAATAACGTGAATATTTTGATCACGATTGGTTCCTAGATTTGTCCAGAATCTCCAGAGTTACTAATACGCATCAAAAGAATATCTCCATTAGCCTATATTAGACAGAAATTGGTTATATTTTATCTGTAACAAGTACAATGTTGAGCACGAACGAACTATACAATTTTTAAAATGTAATTTTCTTGCAGAAAAATTATGGTATGAAATGTTCTCATTGAAATAACACTTTTAATGCGATTTAATATAAATGTAAGTATATATATAATATAGTAATTTGTGTACAACTTTTCTATGTAGACAAGATAATATACATTGGAAAAATCTGAATTTGTAAATTTACAAAACCTGTTCACTTATAGGAACTTCGTGCAAAAACAGTTAATTTTATCCACAAATTTGCAAACATGTCACAGTTCTTGCATGCATAAATAATTCACTGTTATAAAATTGTTTGCAGAAACGGGAATTATTTATTAATTGAGGCAATGTGCATGTTAAAAAGTAATATATCTATTTTGAATTACGTTTTAACTATATGACAAATTACTCCTGAAAGTGTATTAATATTCAACTGTCTCATTTTAAAGACGAGATGCGAGTTACGAAAAATATCACTGCGCACGAATTAGAAAATTACCATAATCAATAAGTGTTCAAATTTGTGAGTCAGTCACCATGTATATATTGCAGATCAGCATATATTTAATATCAGTCAGTTTATATACGTACCCTACACTGATGATCGATAAAAATTACATAATTATTACCACGTATAATTCATCAAGAAACAATTTAAGATCAGGCTTTTATTAATCGCATATAAATGAAGATTAATTGCAGCAGATGGCAGAACTACATGTAAGCTAAATTTACTTTAGACAACACCGTTTAGCAATATATTCGCAGCTGAAATTGTAATATCTGTTTTTTTTTTCATTTCTCGTACGAACATGATTTATGGAAATGAATAGTTTGCATGCTTCACTACTTTAAGAAAAAGTCTTCTTATTATTTCAATACTTCATTGCTAAAGTCGGGCAATTTCCAATTAAGAACTTCCAGCTTTTCCCATGTGAACTGAATTGAAATAAATTCACCTGAATAATTCCCCCAAACACTATTCCTAATGATAAAAAATAACTAAGACCCATTAAATGAAGGAATAATTTCATAAACTTATATACATATGCCTACAACGTATTTCATTTAAATAAATAAAATTCTAGATTTTCTTCTTTAAATTTCACATTTAAATAAAAAGCGAGTTGTCTATAATGAAAATGCACTCAAGATTGAACTATAGTTATTTGGTAGCAAATTGATACATGTTTTAAACCAATTTATTTTATACAATATCAAAAGTATTAACACTAACAACTGCCAATATTCTGAGCAGTTATGATTAAAAAATATTGTAATTTAATTACGAAGTTGTGATTTGTACATATCACTGCAACTTTAAGTGAGAACTACACTAATTTACTTCATCTCCGTTGTCACCTAGTATACTATATAAGAAAATCAATTCACATATTTTTATTGGTCTCGAGAGTAAAAAATGTATAAATACAGCATAACTTCCTGCGAACTCCCAAAAGGTTTGAGCTGATTTTGCCCTTTCCCCACAAATTTCCCTAAGGGGCTGCAACACAACAATTTCCTTGCATTCTGCGCCGATATTGGCTCCAAGTGTTAAATCATTCAAAACATGGATTTTTTTGACACGAAAATTGATATTGCATTTTTAACATTATCATAAAGCAAGTTTTTATTGATAATTTGATTCAAAGATGATATGTAACCTATTTAATAATATACAGGGTGGTTCAGGAGGAATAGGTGACATCACATTTGCCACCAAAAACACCATTCAACATGCCTATAAAAATGCCTTTACCTTACAAACAATTAGTTGCACGACAACCGAATAAAATCCATGAAATTTGGATGAAAACCATGTAAGTTTCATTTCTATACTCAGCCCAATTCTTCCTAATATATGTACGTATGTATCCAGAATAGTATAGCAAAGTTCTTTAGGGAAACCATATTTTCTCATAAAGAAAACTACATGTATATGCATGGCAAGTTATTAGTATATTGAAAATGCCTCTGGGAACAGTTCAAAACTTCAAATAATAAATTAATTACAGCGTCGTAAAAGTCCCATATAAATGCCTGGAATTTATGCGGTATTAGTATATCTATAGTTTATTACTAGTTTTCACATGAAAAACGCATAAAACTCGGATGTAACCATGTCAATAACAGCAAAAACTGGAACATCTATGTATGTAGGGATATATGTACACCAAAATGAACATTTGAGATATTGATATATTCAGCATCTCGAATTCATCTTTCAATAACTATATAATGAATATACATAATGAAATCATTGTTAGAGTGTTGCAATATAATTTCCATGTTATTCGATAACTAATATCAGAATGGTAATACGCAAGTTTGAATGCACCTGTATATAGCTTAAATGCAGATTTCAAAATAAAGCACTGAAGAGGCAGTTGTTTAGGTCAAAATCAATTATTATAAACTGATTTGATCCGATACTAGTATTTTATCCAAATATTCCTATACAGTTGTTACTACCAAAGTAAATGCCAAAATAACTTTCCATTAACTCTTCCAAACTTTCCCTTGTTCATAATTTCTGTAAAATGGGTATACGTGTGACGTCATTTCCAATCGGCCCCAATATGAACAAAAAAAAACAAAGCAAATGGAGTAAAGAAAGTTTGAAGGACCTGTGGGAGGCTGAGGACCGCACTGAGCACCCAAACGAAAGCAATGAACACTGCACACCTCTTATAAGCATTCTGTCTCTTCATAGGGTACCTTACAGCCACGTACCGGTCCAATCCGATAAGGACCAAAATGAAAGTTGACAGGTACAGACTGAACATCTGGGCGTACTTGACCAATTTACACATGACATTGCCCGCTGCCCACTGAACAGTATAGGTCCAAATCGCCTCTGCGGTTGCGCAGAAGCACGACACCATCAGGTCGGCTAGGGCCAGTTGGGAGATGAGCAAGTACACGGTGGACCTTGTCTGCCTTCTGGTCCTTCTTATGCTGTACAGCGTGGCAGCGTTGCCCACCAGGGACAACAGAGCTATTGTGGCAAGGACCCATGTCTTTAACACCCCGAAGTCGTCGAGGGTAGGCGCCCTTTGCTCGTTTAAAGGCGAGGAGGAACTGTTGGTGGTTGTGGTCGCAGTGGAGGTGTCGTTTGGGTCCATGTTAGCCGCATGAAGGCTGAGAGCCGACTGAAGCCAATAGACTGAAACCACTAGACTGAGGCAGCAGCAGCAGCAACAGCAAGCAACGCCCCCATATACCTCATCATTCCCATAGTCAGCTAAGCATGTAACAATAGACCCTGACTATCGTATTGTGACAGGATTCGTAATAACATTTATGAATAGGAGAGTAATGCAAACAAAGGGCGCCCAATTTTAACATATTTCAGTCCCAGAATATAACAAATGTATTCTTATATGCGACTGTATAGTACATTAATTGGTATATGCGCAGTATATCATTTATAATATGGTATTAATTCGCAACTAGGTGGAAAAAGTTATATACAAGATTGTAAAGAAAGGACCCAATTTTAATAAATGCCAGATGGAGCAAAAATATACGCATATAAATATACGCAATTCATATTTTTGTTTACATAAAATCGCTTCCAGGTGGAAAAAGTTGCATAGACCTGACTATTGTATCTTAGGTCTACATTTTTTTTAAGATTACTAAATATAAGAAAATATAACGAGATACAAAAATATGGAAAGAAATACATGCTGTATAAATATGAGAAATACAATTTCAAGTTTGTTTTCGCAATAAACATATTTTTATTGTCTCAATCAAAACAACATTTAGCATACAGCTGATAATGCAAAGAATAAAAAACAAACTTTCAGAGTTTTTCATTATGCCTAATAATCCAACACCACCTGAATTTAATTTTTAATATGTACCGTGTATTAAGAAAAACAACAATTAATGCTAACAAAATTTATATCTTAACTATATCAATTCCCATACATGTTACATTCTGAAAGTTGAAAAAGTTTATTATATATATTGGAAATCTTGTTTGAACTATAATGAGAACTGGGACCGACACAATAATATGAAAGTAATTGCAATGTTACAACTATATACACAAAAAGATTTGAAAATTCATTTGAAACCCAATTCAGCAACCTTTGTTTGTATATAGGATTCTATAACGAAGTTACAGGGATCAAAGGGCTTACATGAAAATCTTGTAAAGTTCTACAGGCGAAAGAAACAATAAGGAAAACGTCGTCATGCATAAATCAGCTGACTGGAAAACTATTATCCAATCAATCCAAATAATGGGCTCATTGATCCAACCCACATCAAATCATCCAACAAAGAGGCTTTTATCGGAAAATATTTTCTTTGCGTTAAATCAGCAAAGGGCCTTGTAGAATTTACCTACACATGAAAGTGTCTTTATATATTTTTGATCAGATATCAGCTTATTTCTACAAGTTTGATATATTAGGCACAAAAGACAATTAATATTCAACAGGTTATTTATAAGTGGGAATGTAGTAGCTGGCTTATAGAAAAGTTTAGTTGATATAATGTAAGTTTATTAATATTGTGGTCATTTATATCACTGGCAGCATTCAGTCTTTTAATTAATACAAAAATCATGATTTTTATAAAATTCCCGATTATGACAAAGTTTCATAATAAATGTCCCATGCACGATGTGATCTAATGTAGCTGCAAAACCAATTGATAATAACTATGTATGTACATTATATTTTGAGATAAACAACTGCTGCATGCACTGATTTGGGAAAAAATGATTGTCAAAAAAAACTAAGTATTCAACTTATTAAATACATTAAAATTAAACGAAATTCAGATTATTTCTCGAATATAGTATATAGTAATAATAACATT
The DNA here is from genome assembly GCA_023279145.1 of Glomeris maerens. Classification (NCBI taxonomy): domain Eukaryota; kingdom Metazoa; phylum Arthropoda; class Diplopoda; order Glomerida; family Glomeridae; genus Glomeris; species Glomeris maerens. The sequence continues at coordinate 5,343 of WWPM01019502.1, read as the reverse complement.
TGAATAACATTTCAGGAATACTTATACACACATAAGTTGACCACCCAAGGGACTGTAACAAAATGGTAAACATTTATTTTGCTGATACAGTATTGTACATATTTTAATTCTTTCTCATTAATAATGTAGTATACATAATTACATACATTGTACAAAATATAATCTGTAATATTATAATAATTATTATTGGAAAAAGTGAATCGATCTTTGTTTGTGTCTTATGCTTAGGTCAGTTTTGACCAGCTGGTTGTAGGTACATAGGGCACATTAGCAAAAAAAAACTATTGAATGTCATAGTCTAACTGGTAAACATTTAGAGATTGCCTACCCTTGATTACATATAGCATATCCAGTTAATGAAGTAGAGGTCAACTGTGGGAGGTTGTATACTGTACATGTAAGGGTATAGTACCCAAGATATAGCATTCACTTCTTGAGAAGTTGTTGCAGGTTTTACTTTAGACGTGTTAAAAATGGTGAAAAAAAATACTTTTCACATGAAAATCGATATCGAAACCCGAAGGATAATAGCTGATTCGCAACAAAATCGACATCACATACTAATGTGCAACAGACCGTCATGACAAGACCTTTCCAAAGTAGGAAATTACTTGTCACCAATGTCATTTCCGATAAGGCGAAATATCGATAATGCAAAAATCAATCGCACCTTCCTGAGCAGCAAAAATTTACACTCCTAATGAATATCCTGCACATTTACTATATAGTATTACTACAATACAATCCGATTCCACTTCCTTCTGCTACCTAATGATATTTTAAAGCCACAATATAAGAAAGTTCAAGAATATTAATGGCGCTTATGCCCCAGAGATTACCATCAAGTGTATTAAAAACTTTATACAATTCAGAAATAATTACTATACATGCATCAGATTACAATAAAACCACAAAGTATTCAGAATGATAAATGGGGGACAGTGTGTGTGATTAATGTGCACAAATTCCTGCATAATATTTCATAACAGAGACAAGGAATGCATTTTTACATAGTATATCATAACTACACAGTGATCAAGATAGTGTTCATAATTTACTCGCAAATAAATAAATTAAAAGCCGACAAGGAAATTGATAACTTTCCTGTAATCACTGCTGCAGTATATCATATAATAAGGACAGCGAAAGAACAATCAACACCAGGGGGCTCTATATCAACCAACGGGCACAGTAAATAGGTGCAACACAGGAGGTTAAATTGCCCTGGTGTTGATTTTTCTTTCAATGTTTTTACTGTAAATGCCTTCATTCCAGATGATCAACAATCACACATTACCTAGAAGTATGGTACATTTGGTTGTCATAAACGTTATCACAGGTCCCCTAAACATATAGCACATGTTCCCCTTAAAAGCACTACATGTCCACTTAAGCGTATTATTTCATATCCCTTATTAACAACTTGAAGTCCTTGCAGCCATTTGACCTTAATAATTTATTTTCATATTTAATCAGAATTTATGGGTGTTATAAAGGTAACAAAGACATTTCTAAACATGTTCACAGATATCCTACATTTAATTCTTTTTTAAAGAATTAATATTTCATCTATAAAAGTGAACAAACTTGGTGAAATCAACTATACAATGTACTAACCAGGACTAGGCACTGTCTCGATTCTGGGTTCCTCGCCAGATAGTGTCAAAATACTATACTTGACACAGTTTAGCATTGATCAACCTTGTATTGATTTCGCAGTGACAGAAGTTGGTGAATTCCAGAGCTGAACATTAAATCAGAACTGAAGTCGAACAACAAATTAGGTCCCAGCAAGGTCCTGTGGTGATAGGTGCAGTTTTCATTTGTTTTAAAGTGCCTAGTTTCTGGTTAGTAGGTTGTGTCCTTGATGATCGAAATGATCCTAGCTAAAGCCATCTTTCAAGATAAAGCAAACCGGAAGCAGCGCATGCAGGCTGAAAGGTACACAATAGAGATTGGTTTGTATTGGGTGTAATGGAGGTGTTGTTAGGGAAAAGTTGCTTTTCAGATAAATGTGCTATCAGTTACAACGTTGCAACTGGGTTAGAAATTGCTAGCTGAAAGACTTTTGAACACCAGTAAGCTTTTCGGGATCCTTGGGAATATAAAAAGACAGATTGGTGTTGTCAATTATAAAGTTGTAGACTATGAATGTGTAGATTATAAGAGTTGCGGATTACATAGTTTTAAATTGCAAAGGTTTAGATTGCAAAGTTTTGGATTGCAAAGTTATAGATTACAAAGTCGTGGATTACAAAGTTTTAGATTACAAAGTCTTAGATTATAAAAGTTGTAGATTACAAAGTTGCATATTACAAAAGTTGCATATTACAAAAGTTGCATATTACAAAAGTTG
>WWPM01019488.1:0-13524 GCA_023279145.1 Glomeris maerens | reverse complement strand
TTTTTTTACACATTTTTGTTTGACATTTGTTTGATAACGATGGCCACAATTTTAATTATAAACGAAAAATTAAGTAGTTTTTCTTATTCCGCAACTTTTAAGACATCCATTTTTTCTTTTAAGTTTAATCTCTTCCTTTTCAGTGCCATTTTTACACCATCCGAATCGGTTTGCACTATCGCACCAAACTGAACAATTAAAGTTGTAACCTCGCCTGTAGCAAATGAGCAAGCCCCTAAAACATATTTGGCACCTATACATTCATAGAAACCAGGAAGTTTGGGTACAATAAGAAAGAAAGAGAGGATTTAGGTGTTAGGGTCGGGGTCAAGGTGGGAAATGTTCGATGTAAAGACACATAATTACTTTTTCCAAAAATACCTGTCCGCTATCCGGAGGGAATTACATGGATTGACATATATAAAGGGACTCGTAAAAATGTCCGCTAATTAGAGGTGTCCGCTATTGGGGAGTGTCCGTTAAGAGAGGTTTCACTGTACAATAATAAAAATGCAAGTGAATTTTGAATTTCAAATAATTCTATTACCTGCAGGGCAATTTGCACTTCACGGTTGTTCTTTTGCCGCACGGCACGGTAACACTTGTTCCTCCACAATAGCAACTGAGTGTCGTCGTGGCCACGCAAGGAAAACAAGGACCTACAAAGACGTAAAACTCTATCAATAACTGTCAGCATTGCATTTCTCGAACAACCAATCAATATAAATGGTGAAGATTTCTAAATTACCAGGATGACAAATGCTATTGCATTTGTGATGCTTGCAGTTAAGCGTAGCTCGGCACGGCTGTTCGCAAGGAGGACACCGGCCACCACAACACTTATAAAATGCAAGAGTTACATAGAGTTGCCATTACATAATGTTGATCGTATAAAAAAGTGTGAAATTTGCGAGATTAGACAATTACTTTTTTCGCACAAGCGTGTTTGCCGCAATCTCGAAGCCGCTTGCATCGGCTCTCGCACGTGAACTCTTTATGGCACGGAAGTTCTTTTGACCGCGCACCACATTTGCACCTTTTGGTCCTCATTTGCAAACACTGAACAATTAATCAATTAAACGCATGTCAACTAAAAATCAATTGTCAAATACACAACAAAAATGTAAAAACGTATTCAGTTGCAATTTGGTCTTACATTTTGTTGCTGCTGGAAAAACCTAATTAAATCAAATAAATGCTTACTATTCCACAATCTCCTTTGTGACATCTACTTGCGCATTTATGGATGCTGCAAGCTAGTTTCTTATCGCACGTGTCACCGCAAGTTGGAATTTCCTCAAAACACGGCAATTGTACTTTTGTTTTGCCGCACGGACATGTTCTAGGACCGGTACGGGGACATTGGCCACAAGGACCCGCGTGGCAGACCCTTTCGCATTTGTGATGTCCGCATGACAATTCCACATTGCAAATCTACAAATCAGAATAAAATAGCAATAGTATATATAATAACAAGGTCTCTCTTTCTTCTACTTTTTTAAAAGCTAAATTTACATTTTTGCAGTTCCACTCGGGTTGCGAACACGGCCTTTGTTTCTTTTCTCTACGGCAACAACACTGTTGAATGCTGTTCCGAGGACACGGAAGACATTTTCCTAATTGGTTACAATGAAAAAATCTATGCCAAGAAGGTTTCAATTGAAGGAAGACTATTATTATTATTACCGGAATGACATTTCGATTCGCACGTGTGTTGTCCGCACGAAAGTTTCTTGCCACACGTATTCAAACATGCCCATTCTCGGTTGCCGCATCGCTTAGTTTGCGGCTTCTCTTTGCCGCAGTAGCAATGGACCTTGACTGTTTTTGGACACGGTGGACAAGGACCTATGTATTTGAACATTCTACACATTATAATCCCTCTCTTATGTCATATTTTTGCCAAAAAATGATTCCTACATATTACTAGAAGTTATTAGGCAATTACGGTACTGGCATTCAGAGTTTAATTACTAAAAATATTCACAGGGTTATTCAAAATTAATGATAATAATAACAGTGGCTTGATATTGAACTCCGAAACGCGTGCTGCATTGTTTTAACCGAAAATCTTAATGACACAAGAATAAGTTGTTTGTATATTTATGTGTTTAAAGTTTCCATGTGCTGAAATGGGAAGACGCAATTAACTAGTAGAGATTATGATGAATTAGGTAATAAGAAATGATGGGTTACGTTCTGCTAGATTTTAAAATAGAGAAAATACTCCCCTGGATGACAAAGTAGTAGACATTTGTGGCCACATTCAGGTTGTAATTTCCTTTCGCAGGTTTGGCCGCAAGAATGCGGCAAAATCCACGGATCAAAGCGCGGATCTTTGGTTTTGCCGCAAAAACACGTGTAGTCTCTGGGGCATCTGTCTAGTTTGTATTCTCGTCTGCACTTTGGGCTAAAATGAACATAGAGACCGTTGAAAATAGAGTGCGATGCGAATGAATATGGGAAAGTGGCGGTTCTATACATACCAACACCATTGAGGCTTTTCTTTCGCAGAAGTCGGTTCGTTGTCCGATTGACTTTGGCGGAAAATACTGTCTTTAGACCACTTCTGAATGCATGGCAAGTGGAAAATGCAATAACAGCCTTCGCAACTCCATATCTAAAAAGGAAAGCAAACAAGTAATGTAGTGTTTCGTTACGATGGTGGGTTTAATAGATGATCGCGTACAGCGTCAACTCGTTTCACGGTCCCAATGCAGATTAAACACGTGTTGGATCCGGATTTGATGGCTTCCGTAAGATAATGTTGAGTCCTACTCAAGTCTTCCAATTCTCCATTAACTACACATATAAAAAATACAGAGAGAAGACTGTGAACATTGTCAAAATACATGAAAGGACAAAATCGTACAATTCTAAGTTACATTCTTACATAAGAACATTGAAATTATTCGCATATTTTCAAGTTCGTTTCAATCTGTGAATTTTTCAAATTATTTATTTCCGCATTTTTAAATTTCGAAGTTTTCAACTGCTTTATTGGTGTAATTTCAAATTCTCAAGTCAGTTTCAATCTTGAAATTGACTTATTTGTTTGTATTATTTCCAAGTTTCAATTTGTGGATTTTTCAAGCAATTTCGAAATGATTTGGGAATTATTCAATTAATTACGTGAATAATTGGGGAAATACTATTATATTTTGCAACAAACCACTGCTGTATGAATTCAGTATTTTCTCCACCAAAGCAGGATTGTTTAGTCTGGAATCACCAATCTCATCATCATCATCAGAAGAATCCCATTGACCACTTTGAATCAATGCTTTCTTTGAAGTTTCTTGAATTTTGGCACAGGCTTCTTCAAATTTTCTACTGCTCTTCTCCAGTAATTGCTTCTGCTCTCTAATTTCCCATGCATTATCGCTAGCATCTGCAATATAAATTGATCAATATTGCATGCAATTAATCTAGTAATGTACATGTAGAGAAGCATATTGAAACGAATATGAAACCTTTTTGTTGTACAATATTGGAAGAATTTGCAGCAGTTTGTCGAAATCCTCTTCCTCGTCCACGAGATGAATTATTCCTCACATCCATCCTTCAATTGAACATTAACAACGCAATAAAACATTCTACGATAAACAGCAACAAATTATTTGTTGTCAAAATACGATTTTCCAATCGCCACGAAGACACATAAAATCGAGTTTGCAACAGTGGTGCCGTCTAGTGGCGTTTGTCAAAGTTTCCTATATTCCACAATCCATATTACCTCATTGTTTTTTTTCCGAATTTGAAAATTATATATGAAACATTCAATAGCACATAATAAAGCTTTCGCTGTGTAGCCTCATTACAATTCCAGTCGTTATTAAAATCAATGGCTGAGTTGGCATCAAAAATTGGAAAGACAAACTTGTGCAATGGCGGCCATTACACAAGTTTTACAAATTTCAGTTACTGCTATGTACTATAGCTTTTCACCACATTTGTTTTAAATTTCATACTGAAACAATTCCATCGCAATGTTTTTACGCATATATTTGAAAACTGGGACAACTATTCAGGATGAAGTAACCGCATAAACTTTGAAGTTTAATTTACAGCTTCTATTTATAAAAGCAATAAAATTAATCTGGTAATATAATGTAATTAAACATGTCTTACCAAGACTGATTTCAATATTCAGAAATGCTTTTGTTAAACTTGCAGATTTTAAAGTCAAAAGCATAGGAATGATGAAAATGTGTGGGATATTGAACAGAGTAAGTTTACTCAACACTTTATCAACACATCAAATAATTCTATATCATTATGGGTTGTGTTTCCTATCTTCTAGATTAACAATACAAACTTTCAGAAAATAGTAGTTTTGGATATTGTCCAATATTTAGATTGATTTCCAATAATGGCAACAGTGTCATAAGACTAATATTTTATTCCTACAATTCATGCATCCATTTACCAAGTTAGAAATGGAAAAAAAATTCAGTGTTTCATTGTTCATTCAGCACAAGGTTCACCTATGATATAAACGAAGTAGTAAGATGAAAGGGAAAACAATCTATATTAATGATGGATTAAGATATCAATATTTGCTACAAACCAATGCTGGTAACTAACGCAGCAGTGCATCCATATTTCTTGCAAAATTCACATGTGCTTATTGCAGAAACAGTACTCCCTTCTAGTTGTGCACAAACAGTTTTAGGAGGCATTGTGCAATTTTTCTGCCAAGATTTGCAAACATAATCACAGTGGGGAGCATCATGTGCTTTGTCACCCACACCCAATCCTTTGCAAATGAACTCACCGCCATTTATTGGAAGACCTGACACACAAAACATGCAGAATTGTGAAAATCATATCAAGGAAAGTAAATTTAGTAAACTTAACAACAAGTTCGTCAACATATGCTGCCTGCATTATACCCTATACATAAATACATACAATGTCCGAAACGTCTTTGTGAACGTTATTAGCAAAATAGGTAACAGAAATAAGTAGACATTATTCCTTACCTACTTCATTTTTAAGACAACATTATTGAAATTAAAAAAATTACCAACAGCAAAATTATTCAATACGAATAATTGCGTTAAAAAACTTCATATACCCCCTCTTAATATCCATTTTGGAGAAAATAACTGTTATTGATGCTATAAGCAGAAATTATTTAAACTTGTCATTCTACATTTTCAAACAATATGGTCCATACCCATTTTAACAACAACTCCACTGGAATTTCCATACTTCTGGCAGAAATCGCAAAAGTTGCTTCCACTCATAAATGTTTTATAATCATATGCACAAATAGGGTTGTATTCAAGAGTGCATGGCGCTTTGGTGAATGCCAATTGGCTACATTTTACATTGTCACGAACAACATCTCCAATTTTTAGTTCAATGCAAGGTTTTCCTATAAATAATATATATATATATGTATTATATCAGTGAGAAATGTATTTTATATAATAATAATTAATATCTTATACCAATTGTCACTATAGCAACTTTTAAGTCGCCATACAATTTGCAAAATTCACATTTGTTAGCGCCAGCGAATGGTTTGTCATCCATTGTGGCACAAATAGGATAGTACTCTCTTGTACAAGCTTGATTTCCTGATGTTTTTAGGTATTTGCAATACGGATCATCACTGGCTTTAGTCCATGGTTTAAATGGAGCACATTTGAATTCTCCATCTGCAGTGCCTTCAATTTCCATTGATTAAAAAGCAATAATATATTAAAATACCTTCTGCAAAAAGCCTGAATAAAATTACAATAATAAATCCAGATTTCGATATGAACGTAATTAATTTTTACAATTTAAAGAATAAACAACTGAATAAAACCACATTAATCTCTAAATAGTGAGCACAACATTACAGGAAATACATTACCTCAAACAATCAAACTACATTTTGATACATGGAGTAGATGATAATTTAGACTTATAGGTCCTTAAATGTGCACTGTATTTTTGCGAGTAACATTATACAGATACCCATATTAACAAAACTTAGCTAAAATTAGTAATTATTCTCCAAAACCAGATTTATAATGTAGTTTCATTTGGATAAACTTGAAAGATAATTTTAAAATTTATGTTGTTATTTATCATTAATCTGAATTGCTACTAAAACACAATAAATTAAAGTTATTCATTTCCATAAAAGCTGCTATCTTTCCTATTCATTTCATATCTTTTGTAATTGGAATAGCATTAATTGATATACCTATTTGAACAATGATGGCATCGAGGTTTCCATATTGCACACAAAAATCACAAGAATTTGAGCCACTAATGTATTTTTCTCCTCTGACTGCGCAAACTGGTTGATAATTTTCTGGACAACCCACTTTTGTCATATAAAGACTTCTACAGCTTTCTATCTTGTTTGCCACATCACCAATTTTCAACGTTTGGCAAAAGATGGAGTCCAAAAGTGCCAGCAAAAACAAAATCTGAAATGACACATCACAGACTTGAATCTGCTATTATTTTTATCCATTTAACCTATATAGGATATAATTTGATAGAATACTGAAAACTTGCTGTCCATCATCTGAAACTCAAGATGTCAATTGTGATACTGCTCTGAATGAACAATGTGAAAAGTGCGAGACAATAGCTTTGGTTCAATATATATTGACGTCACGCTCTCATGACATCCAAATGTGCAATTTGCAATTGTATTGTTTACACAAGTGTATGCTGTATTTCATTTTGTGTCTATGTACAGATCAGCTTTGCAGTATTTTTCTGTTGTGGTGTAACGAAGTGCTTGTGACGGCAATTTTCATTTTTTTTTTTTAAATAATCACTGTCATTAATTAGGCAATAGTTGAGCTGAAAACATAATTTGCAGTGATCAATGTTTTGGTTCAATAAATATTGTAAAATTACAAGGATGAGAGCCAGGGGAACCAAATTACAATCAAACTAAAGTTCATTTTCTGTTGACTATAAAACAAGCATGTGGGCAGTTTTAGAGCACAATCTTGAAAAAGGATAAATTTTCAAAAATACCTTAGAACTTGGGAACGAGCAGTCGGATCAAGGGATCAAAATGTTCAGCTGAATCTTTCCAATAAAAGTTGTAATTGTATTTTAATTTCGGAAGTAAATAAACTTCGAAATATTCTAAAATCTTGGCAACTGTCAGACGGAATTTAATTATCAAGAGCTCGAAATGTTTGCAACCCTATTGTGTGAAATCATTCAAACTAATGGAGTGAACTGTTTGCAAGTACTATATGTAATTTTTTAGTGAAATACCAACTTAGTTTCTCGTTTTCACTTGGCGGTGTGCTGCTATGCAGTCAAGCTAGGCAAAATGTCATGTGTAGCCCCCATAGTGGGCTTCGCAAATAGGCTGATGTTCATATCATATCAGATATCACTGATACACATCATTCAATTAAAAGCATTAAATGATACAGCACTTGGGGTATATACCATATACAACTACTGTAATGTGCAGCATATGGCACAGGCAAGACAATTAAGTTGACTTAATATTTAATTTGTAACAATTAATTGTGTTAGAGTTCTTCTTTTTATAATATACATTCCTGTCAATAGAGATAGGATCCTTTTTATGTGATGTTTGATGCCTGTGTGTGTAAACAGCAAGTGAGAGTGAACAAAAACCTAAGCTGAAACTTATTGACAGTCATATCATAATTGTTGCTATCTTTCCTATCTTATAAATTTACAATACACCTAATAGACTTTTAGGGGCCGTCCACAAATGATGTCACGCTAAATTTGGCCATTTTTAACCCCCCATGTCACGCATTGTCACACAACGTCTGATCCCCCCCCCTAAAAATGATGTCACAATTGTTGGCCCCCCCCCCCTATACCTACTAATAATTATCAATCTAATATTTATAATTATCTGCTAATTTAAAAGTAATGTATTTATTTAGTGATCTAAGACAGCCAATGACAGATGAACTCTGGTCTATAAATAGGCATTTTGAACCGGTTTCAACAATTTAATGTCAAAGCGCTGGTTTTACGGTATAAACTAAATATGCACACAAAAGTACAAAATGACTTGATAATTAAAAAGCATTATATCACAATTATTCAGACCCCCCCCCTCCACCTATCCCCATGTGACAAACCATCACACAACGCCGACCCCACTCCACCATAGGAGCGAGACATCATTTGTGGATGGCCCCTTAGGGGAATATTAATTTTTGATATTCTCCAATATATCGATTGAAGGTTTGCAAACATAATCACAGTGGGGAACATCTTGTGCTTTATCACCCACACTGTGTAGAAGAAGTGATCCTAAAATGTGCATTTTTAAGAAAATACATAGTATTTTATAAAAGTGCAATCTTCATAATATAGAAAATATAATTCGAAAATCATGTGAATATGCCATTGTATGAGGCTATTTTTTAAATACAAAGAAACACTCATTTTCAAAAATGTTTCCATCAATTTAGAACTAGAACATCTCTCTATTTTTCTACATAATTGCATTTCATTCGATTCATTTTTGTATCATTTTGCAGGCCTGTAACAGTTTTCGTATGTCCATGTAAAACCAGGGAAACTGGTCATACAAAAACTGTCACATCGCCTACAAAAATGCATCGACCAGAATGGAATTATGTAGAAAAATAGGTAGATATTCTGGCTAAAAATTGATGTAAACATTTTTGAATATGAAGGGTTTTTTGTATTTCTAAAAATACAAAACCTGACTTTACGGATTACAATCCTGTACATTTTATGTAAAATAAAGATTTCAATATATCTTTTCATCTAGACGTGATAGGGAAAAAATATAAGCATTTTCGGAATCAGCGTATCATTTTCCATGCAAATCACCTCAATTTGTTTTGGATACACGAAAAAAGTTCTTTTTGTTGACTAGTGTTATCAGAAAAAATTAATAAATCCACGTTTTACAACTTCTGAAACTGGAAACGTAGGAGCGAATTTTGACTTTATGAGTATAATGGTGATGCGCCCCACGTTTCCAGTTTCAGAAGTTGTAAAACGTGGATTTATTAAGATTTGTATGTTATAATTTTTAGTTTTTGTGTGTGTTCGAATCTGGCAATCGGAATTTTTTGAAATGAGATCTGACCCAATCCGATTTTGTCCTTTATTGTTAATGGCGCACCTACCAAGAGCTATCAACTAATTTCCTATTTATTTGAGATGTTTCACACAGCAATTAGTCCGCCCCTGAGGGGAACCCGTGAGTGGAGGCTAAAACCACAGCTGGAAAGACCCCGTGGCGATTTTCCCCTAGGCGGGGGGGGGGGGGGGGGGGAATCCCACTGTTTAAAATGATTTCTAAAATGTCATAAAATGTACAATCTACACTATTTTCAACTATCAAATTTAATTAACTCCAAAGTACGAGTATATAAGGGTGTGAGAACAATGTTCTGGTAGCTAGAGTGCGTTGTTGATTGTTGCTTTACTGGCTGTCTGTCATCTGCAGGTCGGTTCAACTTAATATAATATGAATATTTACATATGAATTTGAAACAGCATAGAGTTTTTGCATAACCAATTCAAATTTATTAATAATACATTCTCTATATATTCTATATTTAGCGACTATCAGAAGTCACAAAATGGGTGGCAGATTCATATTGCTTCTTCTATTTGTGATTTCAGGTATGAAAAATGATATTACACCAATACTAAATTTTGCATTGAAATTAATGTCCCAGCTAGATTAATCAACAGCATTTAATCAACAATCTTGTGGACTTGTAAAATGATAATAGCATATATATATACAAAGGGCCTAAAAATTACATATAAATATACAGGGTGAGTGTAAAGTCCTTTGCACCCCCAAAAACTCTCACATTTCCACAAATAAAGAAAATTTACTATGCAGTGACAGTAAGTCAGGGATGCTCTATCCACTCATGATGCATTATGTGACCTCTGCAATTGCCTTCAAGGTCATCCGAAACCCAACTTTTTAAATACTATTGCTGGAACAAAAGTTCAAATTATAACGTTGAAGAGGACACTGACATTAGTACAACACAGCAATTTTCAAGTGAAATAGAGCAGAAGAGAAGCGGCTGCAAATTTAACAGTTTTGGGTGTTTCACTCGAAGTGTGTATTGCAGGGATGAAGACCAACAGGAACATTGATGGAAATTTCACATGAGATGTGTATTGCAGGGAAAATTACAGATACACAACCCTATAACTTGTCAACATGAAAAATTACAAATGAACTGCATGCAATTGATGGTATGCAATGTTATTAGTCCAAGGATATGTCGCACACAACACTCACTGAGGGGGTGGGCAGCCACTGTACATACGTATGTAATTGCAAAGGTCACAATGCAACACTGGGAATGAAGTAGGAATACTGACATGAAATTTGAAATGACTTAATGCTGTGGGTACGCAACATAAGGGAATGAGGCAAGTTAGTGAATAGTGACTACATCCATCAGTGGTTGGACCACATTTACATAACGAAACACAGAATGTGAAGAATAGGTTAATGTAAGGTGACCAGACGTCCCGATTTAGGCGGGACAGTCCCGCTTTTAGGCTTCATGTCCCGGTGTCCCACGCGGCTGCCCATATGTCCCGCTTTTGCTAGGAATGAGATATGACGTCATTTTTTTTAAACTCTCTGTCATCAAGCTGCGTGTTGACGGAGAGTTTAGGCGATGGTTTAGGCCTGCCTTCATGGTCATTCGAAAACAAACTTTGCTAGCTTTGCCGATAGGGGCAATTTAGGAAATGTTGCCAACCATATTCTGAAAATTTTAATGAAAAAAAGTTGAAATCGGCCAACAAACACTGCTGATATAGCCAGGTTATTTTTGGTTCTGCCCCTTGAAATATTCCCTGCATGACAACCGTTTCCTTCAATAGGTCGGTAATGGAGGGAATAAGTTAATATCTGCTCTGTTTGCTAGCCGATTTCAAATCTGGTTTTGTCAAAATGCTCAGAATATGGTTGGCAACATTTCCTAAATTGAAACTGTACCTGCAAAACTAACAAAATTTATTTTAGAATGGCCTTGAAAGCGGTCATCAAGGTCATAGATATCCCCAATGTGTGACCAACTTTGTTGAATTTTCGTAAGGCACCTAGAATCATCACTGTCAAAGTTATTTCCAAACAGGCAATACTTTTTTTACACCCTGTATATCTCACACGCATGCGTCTTGCCTTGGCTTACAGAAAATCTGGTCACCTTAGTTAATGGCATTCTAAAGTTCACATAGAATGGTTTCAACGTCCAAAGGTTGCTTAGTGCCAAATGGTATGCACAAATGACCTTGTAATTATGTACTAAAAATTGGCCATCAATGCACCTGCAGTTTCCATTAGACTACTGCTTTTGCTGATACAGCTTTTGTCATGGCTGCATATAAAATGGGTGAAATTGGTGGATATGGTAGCAGCATCTAACAGCATAATTCGAAATCAACAAATAAAATATGGTAATATTTAGTCACAGATTACTATGGACTAGACAAATGTGAGAATTAAAAACATCACTAAAGGAACGATTTCAATATCAAGCCAACTAAGTTATATCCTCCCAATTCTCTTCAAAATGACGATTTTACAGTAGAGTACCGGTTATCCAATTCCCGGTTATCCGATGCTCCGTGTTAACCGCGGTGCATGTCACAACCGAGGGCTCCGTGTTAACCGCGATATCACCGCGGTTAACACGGAAATACTCGGATAAACCGGTCGGATAAGCTGAACTTTGGACGACCGTCAGTGTTTTGCCATGCCCAACAAAGATTCAGTTGCTCTTTAGGCAACAGAGGCATAATGTAAATATGTTTAGACATGTAAAGCACATACATTATACGTATATATGAACAGTACGTAGTAAGTACAGTGCGCGCAAATTGTAAAAAAAAAAATTGGGCGATGCTCCGTGTTATCCGCCGTTTTGATTATCCGCGGAAGGCTGAGCCCCCCCCCCCCCCCCCCCGCGGATAATCGAGACTCTACTGTACTTACGAAACCTCCACAACTCAACAGGAATCCCGGACGGAATTATGCGCACGTCATAGTCCACCCCAGGGGCGTCGTTATGGGGGGGCGCAGCGCTCCCTTATCGCCTCCGAGTTGGGAAAATTTGGGAAAATTGATACGAGTTGGGAAAAATTGGGAAAGTTTGGAAAAGTTTGAGGATATGGAAAAATTGTTTTTTAAAGAACTTTATTATTTCCCATACAGCGGAAACGGACAGATTTTTATTTATTTTAAAAATAATTACATGTGAATTCAAACAGTAGCAACTAGAACATAAATATATTGAACATATTCCCATAGAGGGTTATTCTGTTGTTTTCATGTTGTTTGACTTTTAACTGACACAAAAGTGACCACCGACATATACTCATGCAAGGCCGATTCTTATTTGTCACTTTCACACCAATTTTGCATTTTCCGTGCAATCGGTCGAGATGCTGTTCCAAATTGAAAATCGAACAAATTCGCCGCACTTCTATGTTTCCACTGATACCATATTTCCACAGTTTTTTTACTTTCATAATTTCAAAAAAACGCGAAAAATTCCTGATTTTATTTTCTAGCCAACAATTTTAAATGCAGATTCAGAATCCGTTAACATTTTTCAGTTCTCCCAACCCATTGCGGAGATATAAAAAAGTGCCCTTTGCCAAATTTTGCATGGGCCAAAAATTGGAATGATTGCATTTTTACAAACCTTACTGAACATCCTAATTTTGGTCAAAAAATAATCAGAATCGACCAATCGGAAGTTGGTCAAAAAATACAAATATGAGGGAGTGAGTTATGGTCATCGACTGTACAAGGTCGTAAATTGCATAAATTCACATTCAAATGTAAGGAAAATGTGATCCTTCAGTTGGGAATTTTGGCAAGTTCGCCCCCCCCCCCCCATCAATATTTGCTGGCTACGGCACTGGTCCACCCTTTGGACGGGCCCCCAAGTTGTAAGGTAGTCTGGTTGTCCGCAAAGACAAAACTATTTATTTCCATTATTGAACTGTGGCGCACACAGTTGTAATATGATAAGAAGCTAAAAAGAGTCCAACTATCGCATCTGTAAGTAGAGAGAGACCTGTTTCTCTTCTATCTCCCTTTTACAACTTTTGTGTCCGGAGTGGTGACACGCCCCTGTGACCATGTGTCCTTGCTATCAACACAATACATACTTCAAAGTTACCCATTAAAGAGGAAATTAAGAGAAATAAACAGAAATAAGGGGATTTGGGAACGTACGGGATTTCAGATTGAGAAATACATAAGCTGGCTAAATTTGAATGCAACACAGATAAACTGCAATTCAATTTTGCCAATTATAAAATTGATGAAAATGTTATTTGTACAGCTCAAGGTGAAATTTCAACTAGCTTCGATGATGGAGTCTCACTAACTTATGGATTCAATGAACGTGGTAACTAGAAAATATTTGCTCAGCTATCTATAGAATAATGTAACCCAATTAAAGAAGCTTTAATGGGATAAATGACATTACATTCATAATTAACAAAATAATTAAAACTTTT
>WWPM01019486.1:0-24230 GCA_023279145.1 Glomeris maerens | reverse complement strand
CCCCCCCCCATAGAGCCCATTATTCCCTTCTTACTTCTGAACAGAGTATAGAACTAGCGACCCATGACCCGTGCTGCACGCACCGTTACGGAGTGAAACTAGCTCCGTTCATCGTATGGTCAACTGGACATGTTGCATTCATTTCCATAGGCTAGGGACGCGCGGTGTGGAAAATGGCCGCTCGACCCTGGTTCTGTCCTGCAGGTATATGCTGGTGTGGTGTGCTGTGTGGGCATCTTCGTTTGTGGTTCATACAATAAATAAAGGAAGACATGGTTCCAATTTCTCCTTGATTTTCAGTTTGCAGTTTGTTTTCAAACAACACTGAATGAATAGCATCACATTCATCTATACTGTATAGTGTACATGTACATCTGTAGTTTTTAAACTTTGTTTGCATTTTTTGAACACACCATAGAGGCTTTTATTGCAGAGAAAGCATTGAAACATGTCATTAGTGGCAAATTATAGGATTAATTCTTACAAGAAATGACTATTGGAAAAGTTAAAATATTTGAAAGTTTAATTCACTAGAAATGTTAGAAATTATTATTTGCATTATAAAAGAGCATTGAAAATGTTAGAATATGGAAAAGAAATAAAAATATTTATATATGAAAAAACACTAAGATTATTATTATTAAAACCTGAAAGTTTTGCGAATATTATTAACATATGATTGTCTAGTAAATTTTAAAAATAAGTTGAAAATTTAATTAAAATATGAAAAACTTCACAAATTTTAATAAATATACACACAGCACACCACACAAGCATATACCTGGAGGACAGAAACAGGGTCGAGCGACCACTTTCCACACCGCACGTCCCTAGCCTATGGAAATGAATGCAACATGTCCTGTTGACCATATGATGAACGGAGCTAGTTTCACTCCGTAACGGTGTGTGGGGCACGGGTCATGGGTCGCTAGTTTTACCAGGAATAATCCGCAACGAAACACCCGGCAGGTATGTGTAAATGTTACAGAGAACGGCAATTAATCACGGGTGAGTTGCTTATAGACGACGTTACAAATGTACACATCGTTGAGTCCCGTGAGTCTGCCGACGGCCTTGTTGTGCGGAGTGGCAATGCGGATGGAACGTGGATTGCGGGCACGGGATAGGGCTACGTACAGTTGGCTGTGTGAAAAGACAGGCTCGTTCAGGATGATGCCCACCTTGTTGAAAGTCTGGCCCTGTGACTTGTTGATAGTCATTGAGAAGGCAGGGCGCACAGGAAACTGTCGCCTTCGGAATTTGAGGGAGCGGTCGGGGGCCTCGTACAAGAAATCATTGCGAGGCAGCAGTACATCTTCGTCGTGGGTGTTGACAGCGACACGTGCACATCAGAGGATGTACCTAGAGGAGATGTCCGTCACCACTAAT
Organism: Glomeris maerens; assembly: GCA_023279145.1. Taxonomy (NCBI): domain Eukaryota; kingdom Metazoa; phylum Arthropoda; class Diplopoda; order Glomerida; family Glomeridae; genus Glomeris; species Glomeris maerens. The sequence continues at coordinate 22,841 of WWPM01019486.1, read as the reverse complement.
CGCGTGTCGTTGCAGAGGCCATTGTGAACATCAAGGTTATGGAGAAGGACAATGATGCAGCCGACCTTGAGGTGTAAATGTGTGGGTGGGAATCCGTTTGGCAGAAGGGGGCCCAGCTGCTCATGGCCAGGCACGGGGACGTCAGGCCCTGCATCATCGCTGATAATGGCAGAGTTGACGGCGACCAACACATGCTCCTTCGTAGGCAGCATGTTCATTATACGCTGGTTCAGCTTCATGGTGTCCGTGTTCTTCACAGTAAGCAGGGCGACCTCAGCGAGTTGTTGGGGGGAAGCAAGAGTTTCCGCGTCGTACATCCAGTGGGTAATCTCTTCATCCGTCTGCATCCACATGTTTAGGCTTATGAAGATGAACTCTTCTGGGGCGTGTCGCTCATCAGTGCGCTGTATTGCGCCCGAGCCGACGTCGTGTAGCCACTTAGCAAAAGCGGTTTCTTGAGGGTCGGTGCGCATATTTGTGCGCAGGGTGACTGTCTAAAACATGTGCCACAGTATGCTGTTGCGGTGCATGGCATCGATGATCTGGTGCTCGGGGCCGTTGATAACGATGGGCAGCAGTTGCTTACAGTCGCAGCCCAGCAGAACGGCAACTCCGCCGAACTGCACAGTGCGGAAGGCCAGCTCTGCGACATCGCGCAAGACCTCGTCGATCATCTCCAGAATGACGCGCGACTGCATGATGCACTCGTCAAAGATGAGGCCATGGAGGTTCCGCATCGCGTCGGCCTTGGCGGAGTGCGCGTCCATGCCGTGCTTGAGCGCTATGGACAGCTCGAAGGCCGTGTGTGCGGTGCGTCCACCTTGCAGTAACTGGGCAGCAATGCCCGTGAACGCCACGACAATCACGTTCTGTCCTCTGGCCTTTGCCGCAGCTAAGATGGCATTGAAAACATATGATTTGCCAGTGCCACCAGCAGCCTGGCAGAACAGGTACCGGCAGTTGTTGGCGGTGCCGTCCTGGGATTCACTGAGGAGGGCGAGGAAGAAGTCTGTAAGCGCCTTCTGGTCGCGACGCACCACTCGAGTAGATTCAGGGTTGTTGTCGTCGTCGCTGTCAAGTTTTTCGTCGTCGCCCGAGTCCGCATTGAGGAGATCGTCTGCCTTCTGGCAGAGAAGGACAGGCTTTGCAAGGTTAATCCCACAGTGCTAAATCACCTCGCCTGTACGAAAGATGAGCAGGTAGCAAAGGGGCCGCATGTCAGGGTTTAAGGGTTGGATAATGTTGCGGGGTGCATCACCTTTCCGGAACATCCTCATGCTGACGTCAATGTATTGTTTGGGTGGATCAATGAGAATGGATTCTTTGTAGATGACCGCCATACAGTATGTAAGCTGGGGTAGGTTTAGGCGGCCGACGTGTGTGGTCTTATCTAAGACATTGTACGCGTCTTTTGTGCGAGACGAGATAATGGTCATCTTGATGGGGTCGCGTGTCTTTGCGTAGATGTCGTAAGCCTGTCAATATGCCTGGCAGTAGGGGTGATGCTCGTGCAGCATCTCATCCAGTTCCCTGATTAGGCACTTGTCAAGACCTTGGCCATGCTCGCCGCAAGTTGGAAGCCAGGGGCGAGTCATAAAAGTAGTACTAGGCAAACACAGGTTGGAACTTGTCTGAAATGGGGAAGAGATGTGCCTGCCTATGGTGGATTGCGCCCTTGACTGCAACAATAGGCACCCCAAATTTGGAGAGGTCGTTCCTATGTGTCATGCAAACTAAGGCGAGTGCGAAGATGTTGTAGACATGATGTTTGCCAAAGAAGAGCTTGCTGAATTGGTGCGAGCCCATTACGATGCTGCGCAGTGGCTCAGGGTATGACTCGACGTCCATCACCTACAGCATGACCACACCAATCCTGCAGCAAGTAAGGCGCTCGAACGTAAACAGCAGTGCTCCGCAGTGGTTGCAGATGTTGTCCCCTAATTTACCAACATGGCGTAGCATGGGAAGCATATTTCTGACACGCGCTGCCTTGTACATCCGGTTTGTCTTCTGTTCAGTGTGGCCGATCGTGTGGCAAGGTCGGTGTAGTGGATTACCTTTGTGCTGTTCATTGTTCTCTGTCAACACAGGGCGCTTCGACTGGTAGGAAGCATTTCCTTGTGGCATACTAGGCCGATCACTGTGGACAACAGTGGCACGATGGTTGTGATCGTGAGTATAGTTATGGTGCAAGATGTGCTCCCCATGCGCGTCGTCGCACTGTTGGTGTTGTCTTTTCTTGCGCAAGGAATCAGCTTTGCAGACAGATGTTTGTTGGTAACGGCGGCGGGTTCGAGCAGCTGACTCATTCAATCTGCGGTCGTGTGAAACAGCAGACGCGCACGGAAGTGCATCGTGAAATTGTTCTGCCATCAGAGGCACTGAGCCCAACAGAAGAAGAGAGTGAAACTGGTGGCAGAAAAAAGCGTGATTGCATTGCAATGGCAAGAATCGCGTGTGCCGTGCGTTTGCCGCAGTCACGGTGATTTTTTTCATGTTGAGCAAGGCGTGCGAACTGCTTGATGTAGGCTCGTAAGTTCTTGAATACCACAACCTTTTATTAAGCATAAACAGCGGCCTTTCCTTGACATGTGATATGTACACATAGAAATCGGTCGGCTGGGGAGCCACTCATTTGGCGGCACTTGCGTGCGACGAGGTCAGACATTGGTTCGGCCAGCTGGAGTAGCGGTAAGGCCGCTGCAGCGTTTCTGCTTTCTTTGGCCAAAGCTTTTACCCATCCTTTGGTATTTGAGACAGCCTCGCTCTACTGCATGTCCAGATGTGCACAGTTGCCAAGTAGGCGATGAAGTTGGAGTAGCCATGGTTGTCGTGCAGCGTCTGGTGTATGGGCACTCGCTTTTCAACTGGTTCCAATTGTGTTGGAATGCACTTGGATGTGTGCAAGGTTGAACGTAGAACGAATTGTGGGATGTCCATTGGCAGCAGCATCAACTGCATGGACCGTGTTCGGTGGTTCACGGCGGTGTTGAGTTGGAGATCATGCACCAGACGGGGTAATTTGGCTGGAGTTGTCTGATTGTCGTTGGACTGTGGTCGTTTGCGGCACATGACCCGATGAGGCAGCCAGGCAGTTGGTGGCGTCGCGGGGACCATAGGCTTGTCGTCAGAGACTGTTGTTCCGACATTAGGCATTGAGGGATGTGTGTGGCGTTGGGTCGTCAGCATGGCCAGTTTTTTTTGGGGAAACAGGAATCACCGGCACAGACAGGACCATGGATCCCGGATGCCCTGGAAAATGCATGCGTGCGACGTTAAATGCGGAGACGTGTTTTTCAATGGGGCGGTTCTACATATACACACGGAGGGCACGTGTTTCGAGAGAGTGTGTGGCATACAACTGCATGCGGTCGATTGCACACATGGCGTTCGCTACTACAAACACGCCGCAGTTGTACGAGTCAACCTGCAACCCCCGGTTCTTGTGGGCACGAATGGGCAGCTCCCTTCCGAACATTGCCTTCTGCCAATGTGCTGCGCCAGTAGCATGCAGTGGGGCAATGGCCAGTTCAGACTTTCCAGGTAGACTGTGTGGTTGGCATCCGGGTGATGAACGAGGAGCGTCCAGTGGTTGCCAAGGCGAACTGGCCACACACACACACAGTTTGTCCCGTGAGCTGGCGGGCATCGTGAGCACACTGCGCGCGACACATTTCCAGGAAGCCCGCCAGTCTTGTGGGCGACGTTAATGTATTTAGGCAGGACCAGCAGAGAGGGTCACACACAATTGAATTTTTGCCCCTGGAATACTGTTTCAAAAAGTGAACAATGCTGTGGTTGTCTAGCCAAGAAGTCTGTTTGTTCATCAGGAGGTTTAAGTATTTGTGTATGCTGGAAGGCACCTGGTTCTTGGCCGTGTGGTATTCCATAAATTTTACTGGTAACTCATGGAGCGGCACTCCAACCAGTTGGCCGGATGCGTTGGGCAAAAGAACGTCCTTGCAGTAGCTCGTGGTATGACTGTTGAACAATGTCATTATTGTTCAATTACGTATGCAGGGCCATGTTGGGAAAACTGCAAATGGGGCAAATCTTGTTTCCCTTTGTTGCGGCATAAAAGTAACACCCGTTAGGTATGCCACAATACAGGGATTTGCAAAACTCTCTGTACAAACTTTCAGGGTGTGTAATAGGCATGAAAACCAAACATAATATGCCTATAAACGCATGTCCACAAATGCTTAGGTTTTTAAGTAGCACCTAAAACATGACATCCATAATTCATGCTCCCCAATGTGAAAAAGCATGCAATGTAGTAGTGACATTGATGACTTGCGCAAAGCAGACAGTATGTTAGACAAATGTGGAAGTAGAGAGCGTTCAAAAACGTCTGATTTGGACAGTCCCAAATGTACATAAAGTGAAGTGGACATATTTACTCTTTATGACATCCATCTCCTTTTTGATAAATAATTTGTGTTGAATCGCACATGTTTCATAGATAGTAATGAAGTTTTTCTGGAAACAAGTGAAATAAATGGAACAAATGGAACAAATGGAACAAAGTATTTTATTTTATTGCATACAGGAATTGCAGGGTGGTGAATTGTATGGGGGGGGGAACGTAGAAGGGCTATTGGACGATTGATCGCCGAGGTTCTGCAGCGACCGGATATATGGCGCTAGTAGTCCGTGGGCTACCGACGGAAAAACGGACAAACATTCGATTTCTTGTTACTTTTTGTATATAAGTCTGCGCAGCCACTTTCCAATTGGATTGGAAACGATCATCAAATTGTTGCGCTATCAGGCTGAGCTGCTGCAAAACAGCTGGCATAACATGAAACTGCTGAGAACTCCGACACAAGTGGGCAACATACGAAGAATGGCGAGACAAAGTAGCTCATAAAGTGGTTCAAATGGATGACATTGCATCGGAAGTGACGTATAAACTTATGTCTTACTTGTTCTCTCTAGTGACATCAGTGCCTACATCACTTGAGATGAAACGTCATTAAATTTAGCATGTTACTTTCTAATTTATTTACCAATTTATAATGATCACGACAAACAACCATAAACATCAACGTAGGAGACGGTATTAATACAGGGTGGCCACAGACAGGGAAAACATGGAAAACAGGGAAAAGTCAGGGAATTTAAAGTGGTCAGGGAAAACAGGGAAATGTCAGGGAATTTTTAAGGCAGTCAGGGAAATTTTTGAAATACTACAGTTAAAACTCAGTATAACATGTGCCCCGATAAAATTAGTTTTTAAAGTGAGTGCTAGGTTGGTAGTTTATTGTTGATTAGCTGGTGAGCTCGGCCCTGATGATGGCTTATTAGATAAGCTGAAACTAGTTGGCCAATAAATTGGAACACTTGGTGTTCATATGTGTGAGCAACGGAGAATTATTGTAAACACTACTGTATCTTTATTGGTTATTTTCATATAAGTGTTTGTTAAGTGGTCATGACTTTATGACCACCCTGTATTATTTAATATGAAAAATTATTAACAGAAGAAATGTTCCGAGTTTTCTTGTACTATTTGTGCTGTATTTTAAAGAATTTTAGATGTGTTTGCAGTGCTATTGAACACATTTTAGCAACTGTAAAAATTGTGAAATTTAATCAGCAAATATAGGAAGCAAAAATCTTTATTTTTTCTAGAAATGAAATCTGAAAACTGGTCAGGGAAAACAGGGAAAAGTCAGGGAATTTCTTATCCAAATTTCTGTGGCCACCCTGTAATATGAAAACACCCCTACTAACAGAAAGGAAAATTAGTTATTAAATGGTTAGGGCATTTTCCTGTCACAAAAACACTTTCAGCAGTAAGGAAAACAGCTGCAAAGAAAACAGTAGTGGTGCATGCGAAGAATATCAAAACCCAAATAGCTCCGGATAAGCATTGGATCGTCCTAGTTTAGATGCATGCAATACGTCTGCCGCATTTGCTGGAAAGAGACCCAGAGTGATACGGCCCCAGCGCATCCGCCGACCACCATTTTGGTAACAGCCTATGCGAGAACGAGAGCCACAACAACAACAACAGAGAGCTAACTGAGTTGATTTCGTCTTCACAATGTGTGCCTTACAAAGATATGATCTTCTGAATCAATCCAAATATTACAAATCTCTTTTTGGAGTGTGGAACAGCGATGTGCAAGAATTACAGCAGACAACACGTAGCTTTGCAGACCGACATCGATGTAAGTGCACCAGTCAATGTGTTTCATCCACTGAGCTGAAATTTTGAAACAAGATTTCAAATATAGTCATATTCTTTGTCTCTCCATATATCCTCATAATATTTCCAACTAATCTTTCATCTATATTTTCCTTCTCCATTCTTCTCTACCATTTCTCTCTGCCAACCGAGTTAAACGCTGCCTTTAACTCTGTAAAGAGTAGGTACACTTCCCCTCTATATTTTTCCAGCTCCGTTTCTATTATCGTATTAACCAGATATATGTTGTCAATTGTGCTCCTCCCCACTCTAAAACCTGCTTGGCTTTCTGGTAAAATCTGCTACTCTTCCAAAAACTGCTAGTACTATGACGTGACTATCCCCGCAAACATTTTGTAAAACGTACATAGGAGCGTCAATCCCCTACAATTTTTAACATCTTTTGCTCCACCTTTATAAATTGCGTTTATTATACCACTCTCCCACGCCTCTGGCATCGCCTCTCCTCCCCATATCCTATTAAGCACCCCTAGTTTCGACCCCCGAGACTCCTTCTGCATACTTCCACACCTCGCTCTTCAGGTCATCCACACCAGCTGCTTTCCATCTCTTCAACTTTTGGACTTAGTTCATCAGCTCATCCCAAGTTATTCTCTCCTCTTTCTCCGTCTTTCTTGCCTCATTGCGCTCTTCAATTTTCTTCACTTCTGTATCTCCTTTCTTCTACCCTAGCAGGGTTCTAAAGTGGGCCGCCATCTCTTCTAACTTGGCATACTTCTGCTTGACTCCTGCCTTTACCATCGTTTACTATTATAAACTTCCAAAGATCTCCCGCTGTCCCAATATTCTTAACCTCTTCTTCCAACGTCTCCTTCTGCTCTGCATTCTTCCTTTTAGTCAATTCACTGTTTCTTTTTCTGATAGCCGTATACCTCACTGTGCTCTTTGTTTGGCCCAGTCTATTTTCTGTTATCCTCATTAGCGCTTTTCTGACCTCTTTTGTTCCCATCTCACATTCCCACCAACTTGCCCCTCTACTTTGTTTCTTTTTCTTCCTCCATTCCCTTAACCTTGCCTTATTAATCCTTTCCAATCGTGTTTTTTATAATGTGTTCACACTCTGCTTGCTGATTTACAACTAAGTTTATTGTGTCTGATCTTTCACCTTATTACATGTATATCGATATCCAATCGATCTGCGATACTACATTCCTCCTTAAATTGGACATAAACTTAAACAGCAAATACATTTTAGTAGCAACAAATTATTTCTTCAACGGCGAGTTTGTCAAACGCTCTGGTGCACACTGGATGCTAAGAGGCTCTCGCACAGCATTCAATTGCTTCAGACGGAGGAAGGACGACATCAGGGTCGGCTCTCGCGATGTCTGGGACCTCGGGCGCTGCTCCGGTGTCAAAGTCGCCTTTTGTGGCCTCGGATACAGCTCCAGTACCTGTGTCGCTCTCCGGACTGGTGTGTCTTTGGAAACCTATCTCTGTTGCGTCATGGGTGCAGGATATGGTTAGTCGTAGTCGACAACTTGGGCACGCACAGCACCGGGAATGTTCCTTATTTTCTTGAAGAAATCTTCATTCCGGGTCAGGATCTGTCTGCCATTGGCACGGCGAGCAACAGCTTGTGTGCCGCGCGTCTTCACAATGAACAGAAGGTTTGTGTGGAACTGGGACATCACCTTGCAGTCCATGCATTGCTTAACAAGGACCACATCACCGGGTGACAGACTGTGCAGACGAGCACTTCTGCGTATGTAATCCACCAATGTCCACAACCGCTGTGGGAAGTGGACAGGTTTCCTGCTGCACAAAATCTTGACCGTATGGACAAACAACAATTCGCCTTCCGAGGAGGAGTCCGCCTGTGGACATTCATCTACAGATGCCACTTTCTGGACTTGTTTTCATCGCCGGTGAGCAGATGGCGTGTCCAATGATCCACGACACATTTCCCCAAAATAGCCCACTTTCTTGCACTTGTTGAAAGTTTTATTTCCTGCTGGGCATACTGTAGGGCCACCATCATGTGGCCCCTGGCTACCACAATTGCGGCACTGCACTTGCGGCAGTTTCTGGGGTGAAGGGGCTTTTTTGACTTTGCTAGCACGTGTTAATGTGTCACTCTGACGCCAGGCAGCAGCTGGAGTCGGTCGTCCTGGTTTCTCGATGCCTAAGGCTTGTGCTTCGGAAGTCTCAAAAGCATGGCCTATTTCCACTTGTCATAGCAAGGGTTCTTTGACGTATGCAAAACTGCCAACGTCTCTTTGGTCATTTGCTGGCATTGTCAAAACTAGTACGTTTCAAAATCAACATTTTACCTTGGAGAAAAGTAGGCATTCAGCAGCTGGATTGCAGTTGAATAGACATCAGAAGCAGTCGCTGAAACCCATTTCACATCCACATGCAGAGGTGAATCCACTAGGGCCAGAAAAACTTCATGCATCTGCTCACCGGCAAGATGGAGAAGCAATGCCCCCTTGCGAGCACTGTCTTTCATGTCAGCAGCCAAAAATGAAGTTCTCAAACTTTTTTAGCCACCTCTGCGAACATTGACTAAGGGAAGAAATGTCTGAAGAAACATCAAATGCTGCTAATGGTGAGAACTGTAGCACGGAAGATTCCATCTCCAAGAAAATCGCCTTGAAATTTCAGAAAACTGCTCAATTTTTGAAAATAGGAACAAAAGTTTTAGTTTATCCAAATGGTTGGCCAATGGGAGTGGTCAGGAAAAACTATTTCCTTTGTTCCCTTTGTTTTGATTACTAGTCCAACTGGTTGGTGACTCATGGGTTCGAGTCAGTCAGCCTGTAGCCAATGTGGTGTTGACACATGCTTGTTAGTTAACAACTGAGGCCCGGATTAATAATGAAGGGTTACTTTTGACCCTGCATTCGAGTTTGCATGACCACGCGTTGAACCTGAACATGTGGCCAGGTTCAGTTTTGTATTTATAATGTGAACCAGAGTTCACTATCAAGTGACCTGAGTTCACATGACCCTGGTCACTAATATTACATTAAAAGCTCGCTAATCCGGATCCCGCTGATCCGGACGCCCGCTAATCCGAACTGGTAAAAAATTAAACAACATAATTAAAAACATATGAATGATTATTTTGCTCTTTATGTGTAACTGTTTCCCTTGTTAAATGTGATAATACAGTATGTACACATTAAATAAACGTCGGTTATACAGTTTATTGGTTGCTTTTGCATATGCAAAACATTACTAATTTTTTCCCGTTAAAATGTGTACTTCGGCTAATCCGGACTGTCATTAATCCGGACGACCTCCAAGCCCATCAAGTCCGGATTAGTGAGCTTTTAATGTATACAGTTGTAATTAAGCGAACTTGGTTCCACGTATCATAACTTTTAATTGAATTCTCAGCTAAATATTAGTTTAATAGGTGACACTGATGAGGAAGTCTGTGAGGAAGAAGTGATAACAAATTTGGATCAAGGCAAGGCATCGCAATTGACAGCCACAGAAAATGCATGCCTTCTACAACTGATGGCAAAAAAAATTATACAATTAAAAGCAAACAAAAAAAACGATTTTGAAACCACTGGAAAAAAGCAAGCAGCTTGGAAAGATATTTCCCAAAAATTCAATAGTCTAACTTATTGCTCCAAACAGTTGAGTTGACCAAACGACGATTCTGCATTCACTGCACCCAGTGGAGGCAAAATACTGAACATGTTATCAGTAAATTATACAAGGTGAGACCGGAAAGTTCGGTGAATGGTCTGATTGCACGAATTTCAAGGAACCTAGAAACATTTCTATACGTGCGAATTGAATGTTGATATCTAAGCTAAGAAATGTATGATGTGCACAGGCATTGTGTGACGTTTCCTTATGACGTCACAGTTACTACAGTGCTGCATGAAAACTAGTCGTTCCAGGTGCAAAATGTGCCTTTTTTTGAGTCATTCACCGAACTTTCCGGCTTCACCTTGTATAACTAATTTTCTTGAACAGTCCTCCCTCGATAATCCGGCGCCTCTGGTAATCCGACGTTTTTTGTCCTTTCTCCATAAATTTTTTCAGTAAACTTTCTGCAGAATTTCTGCAATGACTGAAAATTATTTGTAGAAAATCTAAAAATATTTTTACAATACAGTGATTCCTCGAGCTACGAGTTTAATTCGTTCCTTAACCTTGCTCATATGTCAATTTGCTCGTATCTCAAAGCAATTTTCCCCATTGAAATTAATTGAAATGCTATTAATCCGTTCCAGCCCCAAAAATGCTAACCCTAATTGTTTTTGTTATGTGTTTTTGAATCAGAAAAATGTATTTATAAATGACTATTATTCTGAAAAAATTAAAAAGGGAATAACTTAAATGCTACTGTAAGCTTAATTTTAGTCACTGCTTTTCTATTCACTGGTAGTGTCTTTGCATTGTTTTCGCCGGATTAAAAAAAAACTGTCCAAGGAGGTTTGTTTCTTCCTTCCTGTCAGAATGCTGCGGAAGTGCCCTTAAATAGCTCCGATGCACGACCAGTTGCAACTTTTTCGGGTGTTTCTTTTCCACGATCTGTGAAACTCTCTCCCACATTACTCGTATCTCAAATTTCGCTCGTATTTCAAAACAAAACTTCGCTTGCTCGACAGTTTGTATCTCAAATAACTCGTATGCCAGGGCACTCGTATCTCGAGGTACCACTGCATCCTTTTATATTTCGAACGATATTTTGACTGATTTATAGGGATATGCCCACATTTTGGAATCAATTTTTCAAAAGCAAAAAATACTTTCAATACCGTAAAATTTGCGATTTCCTTTCAATTATCCTTAAATGCTTTTACTGTATACAAAATAAGGATTTTCTGCATAGCAGGGCATGACAATAAATATTTAATTCTGTCACTCAAGACCATACCTTAGTTATCACAACCTGTTTTCGATCATGTTAAAACTTGTACAAAATATAAAATCCCCGCGGGAACGATGTAGCTACAATATCCCGATACAGTAAAACCTGTGTAATGTGAGCACCTGCAGGGCAATAAGAATGTGCTCAAATTAGACAGGTGCTCAGTCTATCCAGGTACCGCTTAAAACATGCGGTTTAAACACAAACAGTATGCATTATACATCTGGCATAATAACGGCATAAAATGTACTGTACTACACTAAATAAAAATAATCGGTGATCGATTTTTGTTTCTTTGCGGACTTGATGATTTTGCCTTCAAGCTGTCAATTTTGTTTGGCTCATTCCATTGTCCATAAGATCCAGAACCTCTTTCTTTTCTTCCAAAGTTAGCCCAATGTATTTTTGCTTAGATATTTTCACCACTGACGATGTATTAAGTCAAAAACAACTAACTTCGCAACTCAACACAGGTGGCGCTGATGACAAGACGGCAAAAAACAAGCGTTGCTGCTGATTCTACACAGGTATATCGGTCGCTGGGATCAATCAGGGGTGCTCACTGATCACAGTAGACAGGTGTTCACTCTATACAGGTGTTTTGCAATGTAAAGTCTATGGGACTCGTCCGGGATATAAAAAAGTGCTCATTTTAGGCGAGTGCTCAGTCTATCCAGGTACTCAAATTTACAGGTTTTACTGTAGTTTTATTTTTCATCATAGTTAATATTTAACCACGTCTCAACAGGCCTAAACAAATTTTTAATGTAAGGACAAACAGAAAACGGAAAATATCAGTTTTTGGTGATGCCTGATAAAAATAATACAATACTGAAAATAGAGTGATATACTGAACCTGTAATTGTGTCTGATGAAGGCTCCCTGGGTGTGCTTGCAATACGAACGTGCCTATGTCCCACGAGTTCAGTGTGATTGATTTGAATCAGTGGACGCAAAGTTGATAATATTTCTCTCAAACGACGATCATCACGGACGGATGTGACATTTTCTATTTTCTTCCATGGCCACATGAGACTTTTAGATCTCATATATTTTAAAAAGTCATCAAAAATATCCATTTCTTGTGATTTCTGTTCAACACTGGTTGCAGGTGGTAAATTTTTCTGAAGAAAACCTAAACAATATTAACCAGTCAGTAACAGTGCCATTCATAACTTTCACTTAACTTCGGATAAAGTTTGGTATACATACAAAACAAATTATGCATTATAAATGATAGTAATCATACCTTTAATTCGGGAAGATTTCAGAAACAATAGGGACCGTGCAGACCCTAGGTGGCGCCACTGAATTTCGAGCAACAGCGCCACCCCTGGCCACCCTGACAACTTTAAGACTGGTGGTACTAACTTATGCAGGGCTAGTTTATTTCAAAGCTCATACTTCAATTTAACAAAGATACAGTCTGTTGCAAAATGATAACCTCACCCAAAAATTCCTTATTTTTATACATCATTCTAGAGTAAATATTACCCTAATTTTTACTCTTGTTTGTCATGTTATGTAAACGAGATTGTAAGGTCTGCATACCACTTGGTTTTATTTTAATGAAACAATTGGTGAAACCAGTCTATCATTATGGGCCTCCAATGCCAGTAGTAACCAGAATCAGTTATCTTTAAGTGCAATTTTCTATGGGCAGCAAAGCCTGCACTGTACATCACATATCTACCACCTTGAACTCGCTTCTGAAACCACCTTGGTTCAGTTCTGAAATCAAGTCAGTCATATTTACAATCATCAGGGCTACCTAAATTACTTCGGTTTTCTTTGGAAATGATAACATTTTCCAATTTGTTTGTACGAGGGTCGGCTAATAAGTAATGCCTCAGATTTTTTTATCTGAAATCTGTCAAAGGTTTTTAAATAAAATAATTTTTTGTAGCGGCCCGGATTCCAACCGGCTTTACAAATGGCCAGGCCCGGTTTTTAACCGGCCTGCAGATTGCGCGGTGGCCTACTGGCCACCCCTTTTGGCAAGGTTGATGACCCAAGGCAAAAGGCCAGCAGTGGCATGAGAAATGCCAATGCCCCTTTGGCCAAAGCACAATGGTTTCTCCCAAGGTCGCGTTGCACCTGTGGGAGAAAACAAGGCGCGGTCACGGCCAATTAGAAGCTTGATAGGGTTTCGGCCCGCCCTATCAAGCGTGGCATAGGCAAGCCAATAAGGGCATGTGACCGAGGGTCGGCCAAACAACCTGCCCGCCCTTTTTGTTTCACTGTAAAAGAAGGCGCAAAGCAATGCAATGGACCACAACTTGATGTGTAGAGTCAAGCCTCATACACTTAGTGTACAGAGAGAAACTCTCTCATCAGACCTTGTGTCTTATTACCTATAGGCTCTCACCTATAGGGACATAGGCTCGGAAAGGTAGGAAAAGGGTTGAAGTAAATAACTCACCTTTTTCCATATGCACCTTTTGAAGTGTAGGATTGAGTGCAAACTCTCCCTCTTCCACCCCTTCTAAATAGAAGCAGTTCGAGGGAGACGATCGTAAGTGGTTGCTCCCAGTGCTCTTCTTATTTAGTGTAAGTGAGTGTTGAGTAGTATTGCACAGACCCCAGCGTAGACTTGGAATAGTGCAATACAGCACAAGAGTATCGCCCACACCCCCCTTTCATGAGGGATAATTCCTTACGAAGGTCGGCGTTTTACGGACCTAAGTATTGAAGGATCCAAATATTGTTAGGGATCATTTCAGTGGAAGGTCGAGGTGGCAACCGACGTGTAAATACTCTCACGTTGGTCACCTTTACGTCAGAGCTCTAGCGCGGCCATTATTGCAGTGGTGTGAGAATTAAGTCACACATTGCGTAATGGCCTCGGCCCAAGAAGCATTGTGTAATTTGTTGTAATAAATTGTCTATTAGGGCAATTATTTAGCATTTGCAAGTGTGTTGCAGAAAGTAACAGTAGAAATAAAAAGCAGTTTGTTAAGCAGAACATTTGTTGTTTTCGCATTATTTTTGCGCGTTTGTGACAAAAGGGTTTGTTACAATTGGCGAGCCTACCAGGGTGGGCTAAAATAACTGTCAATCCTGAGATCTCGAACTTGGAGGTAGCCAAGTAAGGAAGTCTAGTCTGACATTGGCTTGTGGTTTTTTAGTAATTAGACCAAGTCTAATTAAGGCTAAAGAAATGTACAATGACAGATAGAAAAAATCCAAAGCCAATGTCCACACACGTAGGTGTTTCCAGGAGAGCGAAAACCTAGGCAGCGACCCCTATGACTGGAGGTGGCGCTGCTGAGCTTTTTCCGGCGATAGTGGCAAGTACGTCCAGAGGTGAAGGGGCAGCTGAGGTGCTGCGGACAAGAGTATCTCGGCCACCAAGCCAGGAAAACGCGGTCGCTTGCGGTGCGTTACTGGCCGCTGCGGAAGAACAAGACACCGTGCAAATGATCAATTTACCTCACCCTGGTCCAGTTCGTTCGCGTTCAGCCAGTCATGCTTCCCAGCATGACCCCACACCACCAATGGCAGCACATACCAATAGTCCTCGTGCTTTCCCTTAGGTGGTGCGGGATGAATTTGTCTCATTGCATACGCCGGTGCGTCGCGGTTTGGCCACGAGCAGTGTCTGTGCAGCAAGTCAGACCGAACACTCCCGTGCGTCAGCGCGGTCTAACGCTTGCGTTACACCAGCTCCTGCTACACATTGGGGTTGTTGGTAGGCATGTCCAGTGAAGAAGTCACAGCAGCAAATGTATCTGAACGTGTGTCGAAAGGCATGCCCGACTTCTTTCCCGCTTGTCATGTGTCGCGTTCCTCGTATTACGGCAGCGCCCGTTCAGGCGCCCCCTTGAGTACCCGCACGCAAGCAGGTAGCCGAAGGTCCATCATCCCACCTGTCGGCCAGACATCGGTGCGCGGCAGTATGGACTGCGCGGCCGGGACAGCGCCTAGCTCGAGACGGTCAGGCGTGCCTCCCCTGGTGCGAGCCGCTGCGGCTAAAGGTCCGGGACCTGTCAGTCGGGCGAGGTCAGTCACCTCCGCCACGGACATGGGTCCCTACGTTCCTAGTCAAGGGGGACAGCTACCTTTTGCACCACGAAGAAGCCGACCCAGAAAGCAACCCATTGCGGCGAAACTTCCCACCTATGCAGGGAAAGTGAGCACAGCGGCTCTTGATTTCAGCAGAGACATACTGCGGCTCGCCGGTATCTACGGCTATTCAGAAGCCAAGTTTATGTCAACCGTAGTACCTCTAGCCTTGGAGGGAAGGGCTTGGGACTGGTACGAGTTCCTACGCGGATTTTCCGCTTGGGACCCGTTCAGGCGCCTTCCTTCGACAGTATTTGCCGGCGGACTTTGCGCAGGGGGTAGCAGCGGAACTTGAGGTGTAAACCCAAGAGCTCAATGAACCGGTCCCACTTCGTGATGTCAATCGAAGAATACTTCACGGTATGCAATCTGGCCGCGCCTCAAGAGTTGCGACTAGAGAAAATATTGCGGCAAGCTCACCCGGAATACCGGAAGTTGCTTGTGGGCCGTCGGTTCAACCCGGTTTTTAAGTTGGCAGACATGGCCTCGGAGTTCGATGCCCTGGTCACTACCAACCAGGTTTATAAACGCCCACCTCCACCAGACAAGCTGATCCTGAAAAAATCAGCTTGGACCGCTGACAAGCCGGCCGTCTTGCAGGCCCAGCAGTCAAAACAGACCGCCAGGGAAGAGAGGCCCAGAGACGGTCCGGTGCAGAAAAAGCCGCCCCAAGAGCAAGCTAGCGGCGCTCCCGGCCACCCACAAAAACAACAGAGCCAGAAACCAAAGGGGAATCCTCAACAGCAGAAGAACCAGCAGCAACCTGGCCGGAAGCCGGCATGGCAGAAACAGCCAGCTGCTGAGGCACCAGCATCTACAGCCAAGGCTGACGATGGCGCGGCGGTCACTGCGGCCACTGACAAAAACCAATGCTACAAAGGTAAGCAAGAAGGTCATTGAACCAGGGATTGCCCCCAAGGTAAAGCCGCTCAGTCAAAAAACTGATTGAGATGGCCGCCGATGATGCATCGTGCCGGCCGGCCTCCTCTCAGCCTATGATGGGCGAAGGAAGGCGAATGGCAGTAACTCCCCTGTTGGCAGTGTATCGTGGTCTTTGTGGCAGCCTAGACAAAGACCAGGCGCCATTGATGGAAATTGAGTTGTCTTGCCGCCCAGTGGTCGAACTTATCGAACCGGGCGCTTCCTGCTGTCTTATTGACCACTCGTTGTGTGCAACACTTCCGGGGGCTAGTATTGGTAGCACAATAAAAATATGGCTCGAGCAAGTCTCGGCCGTCACCAGGGCAGTCAGCGTGGCTCTTATAGAAGTGCGTTGGGCCGGAGGTTCACGGCAGCAACCATTTTACATATTGGAGAACGCCAAAGTCCTGGTTATTTTAGGGCGCGATTTCCTGCGCATGGCGCAAATCGTGCTCGATGTGGCAAATGGGACCTGGTCTTCCAGGGAACTTCCAGGACAGGGAGTGCCGTTTGTCACGAGGGTGGATGTTATGGCGTGCTCGGCCGAGGAGGACCTGAGCTGGTGAACATGCGTTGAGAAATCCGCATGTCCCCCGTCACATAGGGAAAAGCTCATGGATGTCCTGTGTGATCACTCGGGCATGTTCAAACATTACCCTGGCATTCCTGAAGAGGTAAAGCATGCCACCAACATCGGTGACCACCGACCTATCAAGATTCGTATGAGACCGATGACGGACGCTAAACGGGCGATCCTGGAAGATCAGCTCGACGAACTGATCGGACAAGGTGTCATCGAGAGGTCAAACAGCCCATGGGCATCGCCCATCGTGATTGTGATTAAAAAAGGTGGGACCTATCGGTTGTGTGGCGATTTTCGTGCGCTCAACGCCATTACCGTGGCCGATCAATACCCGATGCCTGGGATTGATGAGATATTGGCACGGTTGAGACGAGCGTGGTTCTTCACCACACTCGATTTGTTCCGGGGTTATCTGCAAATAAAGATGGACGAGACAGACAAGGCAAAGACTGCGTTTCAGACTGCGAGGGGACTCTGGCAGTTCAAGGTCTTGCCGTTCGTGTTGCGGAACGCCCCCACAACTTTTCATAGACTGATGGATGACGTGCTAGGTGCAGCTTCATGGAAACATGCGATGGCCTATCTAGACGACCAATGCAATCGGAATGAGGGACGGCCAGAGATGCAATACCGGAAAAAGTACAGATGGGATGAAAAAGGCATAGGCAAATATAGGCAGCAATTATTGATGGCAGAAGATTTAGTAGGAGATAGAACTGTATACAGTACTGAGGATATATGGAAGGCACTAAAATACAATATAGAGGGAGCACGACAAAAGGAAAAAGGTACCAATAGAGGGAGGAGTAAGAAAGGTGCAATGTGGTGGGACGAAGACTGTAGGAAGGCAAGAGGTAAGGTACGGGCAGCGTTAAGGCGTTTCAAAAATGAAAAGGCAAAGGGGGAGCAGATGCGTTTACATGCGGCTTATACAATGGATAAAAGAGAAAATAAAAAGCTTTTTAGGCAAAAACAAAGGTTAGAGAAAGCTAATTGGAGAGAGAAACTAAATGCAGTGAGGAATGCCAAAGATTTCTGGACGATACTGCAAAAGAAATCTGGGAAGAAGGAAAGATTTGAAGTGCAAATACCGGCAGAAGAATGGATACAACACTTTAGGAGACTACTTGCTGGAAATAGAGCGGAAGTAGAGTTAACATGGAAACCACAAGGGAACATGGTAGAGGATGGTGAAATAACACTTCAAGAAATGGAACAACAAATAGTCAGGTTAAAAAATGTGAAAGCACCGGGCATCGATGGTTTAGAAAATGAGGTTTGGAAGAATGCCGACAGCAGAATTTTGCATTAGTTGTGGGTTCTATTTGATGAGAATTGGAAGGGATAGGATTTACCATTGGAATGGAGGGTGGCGACTATACAACCTATTTTCAAAAATGGAGACAGGCTACTGGCAAAGAACTATAGAGGTATCTCTCCACTGTGCACAGCATGCAAGATTTTTGCAATGGTGCTTGCGAACAAACTGAAAAGCTGGACGGAGGCCAATACTCTGTTGCGCGAGTGTCAAGCAGGGTTCAGGGAAGATAGGGGGACGATAGATAATATATATATTCTAAATAAAATAGTGCAGAAAGAATTGCAGAAAAAAGGAGGAAAATTATATGTATTTTTTTTGTGGATTTGAAGGCGGCTTTCGACTCGGTTGATAGGCAAAAATTGTTAACACTATTGGTTGAGAAGGGGTTAAAGGGTAAGCTATTAGACAATATTGGTAAAATTTACAAGCAAACTATAAACAGAGTGATTACAGGCAATGGGTTAACTGAAGAATTTGAAACTTGGGTTGGCGTAAGACAAGGCTGCCCTCTCAGCCCGATGTTGTTTAATGTATTTACAGCAGATTTGCACAATATTTTAATTAGAAATCAGGAGGGAGGGGTAGTTATGGAAGGACACAAAATAAGTATGCTGGCATATGCAGATGACATTGGTATATTATCCCGGACCCCCAGAGAATTACAATATATGATTAACTGTCTTCAGAAGTACCTAAAGAACATGTCGTTTGAACTGAATCTAGGTAAGTCAAAAATTATGATCTTTAACAAAGGGGGAAGACAGGCAAAGGATGAAAAATGGTTATGGGAAGGGAAAGTGATAGAGATTGTTAAAGAGTTTAAATACTTGGGTTTTATGTTCCAGTCGAATAACGGGTTGAATAAACATATCCAATATATTAGAGAGAGAGAGCAACGGTAGTATTGAAGAGGTTATGGGGGCTGGGTGAAAGATATTTTTCAAATGACATTATATTAAGGATTAAGTTATTTGAAGTGTTGGTAAATGCAGTTATTATGTATGGAGTGGAAATTGGGGGGTGGGGGCGATGGAAATGTTTGGAAGCAATAAAAATGAAGTACCTGCGATGGATACTTGGTCTGAAATATAATACACAAGCGTACCTTGTACAGATGGAAGTGGGAGATGGATGCTGGAGGGCTAGGACATTGATTAGGGCTTATAGATATGAACAGAAGAAGAGAGAATCAGACTGGGGTAGGTACATAAAGGGCTGTGTGGAATGGGAAATTGGGGAAGCAAGATTATTGGAACAAGGAAATAAGAATATGAGAAGAATGGCATTAGAAGAGATTGGTTTAACCCAAAGGGAACTGGATACTATGGAAGGTGGTGGTTGGGATACAGTATACGAAGTGTCAAGAAGGTATGAGGATAAAGAAAAACAGTGGCTATGAAGCAAAATAAGAGATTCAAAATATAATAAGTACTATAGGTTTATAAAGCCCCAGGATGGTATGGCTAAATATTTAAGAGATGTTAAATTGAATAGAAAGCTTCAAATTGAATTAGCTAGAGAACGAGTTGGAAATAATGCACTGGCAGCAGAGTATTGGAAGATGAAGGAAGAGAAGGTGTGCCGAAGATGCCTGGTAGAAGAAGAAACTGTATTGCACAAGTGGGCAAGCTGCAGAAAAGATGGGAATATAAGACTAAGAAATGAGAATCTGAATCGACTGAAGGAATGCCTGTCAGAAACGGGAGAAGGATGCATGAATTGGGCGAATCGTATGGTGATATAGGAGGGTGGAGTAGAAACGGTGTTGAAATGTTAGAATGATTATGTGTAACCCCCTTCCAAACCCTAATCAGGGGTGGAATAAACATTATTATTATTATTATTATTATAAGCCTGGGTCCACCAATAAAACGGCAGGTGCTCTCTCCCGAAACCCAGTAAGGGACCCTGACGAGGAGGTCCACACGGTGATGACGGTGGAAACAGTAGTGCCCTCTGATAACTACGCCACTCGAGAGGAGTGGTCGAAAGCCCAGCGGTTGGACCCTGTGTTGGGGCCACTGTTCCATTACATTTCGACCCACAAGGAACCTTCGGACAGTAGGCTTGTCGGAAAGGTTCTTGGGGCCGCCGAACGGTGCGTCATCGACCAGGGGGTCTTACTCCAGTTCTGTCCGTCGTCGGGACCTGATCAGTTAGCGCCGGAAGGATGTTTGAAGATAGTAGTGACGGCGGCGTTACGGTACAAGCTAGTCTGACAACACCATGATTCACCGCTGGCAGGTCACTTTGGTGGTGACTAAACCTTCCAGCGGGTGAAGAAGTTACACACGTGGCGAGGGATCAAAGCGGACGTGATGCGCTATTGCCGCGGGTGTCGTGCTTGTCAGCAGGCAAAGTCCTCTAACAAGCGGCCCGTCGGTCTTATGCAGCACACCGAACCCAAACGTCCTTGGTCGATGGTTAGGCTGGATCTTATGGGCCCCTTCCCAAAGAGTCCAAAAGGCCACCTCCACCTTCTCGTCACGGTGGATTACTTCACCAAGTGGGTTAGTTTAACCCCACTGTGGTCCGCGAAAGCCCGGCCGATCGCAGAAACCATGTTTAAGTTGTGCTGCACCTTCGGCGTCCCAGAAATAGGGTTGTCCGACAGGGGACCGCAACTGGTTTCGAGGGTATACGAGCAGATGTGGTTGGCTTTGGAAACGAAGCCTAGACACACTACTCCGTATCACCCACAAACCAATTAGTGTCAATGTTGCGGACGTACACAACTGAGCATGTAAATTGGGATTCGAGGTTGTGCGAACTACAATTCGCAATAAACTCGGCAGCGAGCGAGTTTACAGGAGTCGCGCCCTGCAACGTGATGTTAGGGCGCTCACTGCAATAACCCTGGAAGCTGGATGAACCAGGAGAGGGCACCGTGGTCTCCGTGCGAGGAAGATCTAAAGGCGTTCGCTCACCATTTGCGAAGTCGGCTGGCGAAAGTGTACAAGTTTGTCGCGGACAACTTGCATGAGGCCAGCGAAAAGCAAAAGGTGCAGTACAATAAGAAACGCTTGTATCAGAAATATCAGGTTGAGGACAAAGTGTGGAAATCAACCCATCTGCCGCCGCCCAGACTAGACCGGGGTCGCCCTAAACAGCCGAGCCATCCTTACAACCTGAGGAGTGCCAAGTAAAAGTCTTTATTTTGCACGGCCGTGTTTGTAGTTGAAATCAAAGGGTAAATGGACTTCATATTCAACTCGAACAGGTTAACCCTGACATAAATAGATAAGCGTAGGTTGGGTTAAATTGGACTCCACACTCATTTTTTATGTGCAGAAAACCAAACGGTGCAGCTGATTGTGCATGAGTGACGGAAAGGTAAATTGGATTCCCAGTCAGCACAATTAGCGAACAAGTAGGCAAAATGTGTGGGATAAAGATTTTCTGCACGGCCGCTTTTTTGCAACTGAAACTCAATAACAGGGCAATTGACTTCAGAATAATTGCAAATAAATGTCACAGATGCCATTTGCAGTAAAGTGTCGATTGGGTTAAATTGGACTTCACACTTCTTGCATAATGGCAATGTCATTTATAAACGGCGAAGATAGTGCTATTTTTTAAATGAGTGGCGATGGGTAAATTGGACGCGCAGTCATTTTAAAAATAGTGAGGAAAATGGTCATGCTAAATACAGTTAGAGAAATTAATTGTCTGACTAGCGGAGAAAAGGAGTGACTAGCAGAAATTTTTTTTGAACTGAAAGCATGAGTTATCGTAAAGCAAAGCGCGTAAGGCGAGGCCCGGGAAGCGCGCCGTGACGTCATCAGGGCTGACGAAGATCGGCAAGCGATCGGCGATAGGCCTAACCGCTTAAGCCTATCTGCACGTAGCGTCAAACGTTATATGCTGAGCGATAACGGAAGGTCGGATTAAAATTCTGATTCGACCATCGTGTTGCGGATGCAAGTTTAAGTGGAGTTTGTCACTTTCTGAACATGAAAATAAAGTTTTTTGGCTTGAAAAAGCCAGAAACGGCGAATTTGTCGTAGTTGCCAATCAAAAAGGGTTAGCAACGAAAACGACTCGCAAAACCGCGAAAACTGCTTAAAACTATGAAAAATTGGTAGAGCTATGTTAGCATAGTCTATTTTTATTTGTAGGAAGTGCATTTTTGTCACTGAATCACGCTATAATTGCAAAATCGAGCGCGGTGGTATCGGCGTAGTTCCGACGCTAATCGCCAGGTGGCGCATGGACGGTAAATATTAACACCCATTCGGAGGCAATAAAAAAGGAACAGTGATGTTATTTATTCGATTTGGAAGTGTAGAAACTTTGTTTTTACAGCATATGAAAAGAAATAAGTCAGCGCAAAAGCGCGGGAAAATATAAAGGGCACAATTGTATTTTTGGGTCCTAAAAATCAACTTTGTGTCTGTTCCTGGACTTGTTGTGATCGCAGGCGGTCAGCGAACTTGCCGATGACGCCCGTTGATCACACTTGTGCACGTGGCGACCTTGCCATGCTCATTCGGCTCTTAATCGTCCAATGCAGACTTAGGTCCGGTTGGTGCGAAGTTACGTTGATAAAAACAGAAGACAGAGCGTGCAAAGGCCCCTTTCTTACCTGTGTTCTTAGGTAGAAAGTGTATTTTGCTGTGGATCTGCTTCTGCACGATATCAGCGCTTCTCTTCTTGTGTTTGCTGCGATCAAGGGATTCTCCGAGTGAAGGTAAGACATGAATATTTATGCATGCCTGTTGTCTTTGAAATGTGGATGCAGCGACCGCATCCGTCGTTCAGCCGCTCGTAGAGCGCGGTGAACACGTGGTGGTAGCGGCAAACGGCCGCACACCACGTGGTTTGCCGCTTCCCGGTCGTCCCAGCGCCGCGCATAGTTTCTGCCGTGCAATCGGCCGGGGCGATCGATAAAATAGGA